>JASCZW010014592.1:0-22550 GCA_034211315.2 Aedes japonicus
CAACAACGACAACAAAAGTCGATTTTGGAGTGCATCATAGTGCTATCGATTCCTATTTGAATCATGTAAAAATCAGTTCATACTCCGAAGGCGATTCTTCAAATTAATTTACCGAGGTATTTGGTTTCTCCGTTCTTCAGAATGGAGTATTATGCTAGCATCTGTCGATTGTGTGAATCTCGGGATCAAACGGGAGACAGTTGGGTAGAACTGTTCTCCCAAGAACGACCAAGTTTTGCCCATGATCAGGGGCTTGCGCTAATATAGTGGTAAGCATTTGCAAAACAAGAAGCTATAATTCCTTCAATAATTCAATCACTGTTTCTTCGCACAGCTTTGTGAAAACGATGAACTGCCTCAACGCATCTGTGGACGTTGTTATCAGAACGTGGAACTGTCGTATAATTTCAAGATGCAGTGCGAGGTAACGGATGCTAAGGCTACGACACGAAATTGCTTTACGTTCGAAAAATGGAGAGGGCAGCAATTTACCCGTCCTCCCGTTTCTGGTGGACCGGAAAGATACGAACGTGGATGGGACTTTGGCAGCGGATGAGGTTTTCGTTAAAACAGAGGTCGAGGAAGACGAAGACAAGGGACATGCCATGTTGGCGGGCGAATCGGATGATGAATTATGGTTAGCAAAACCGGATCTTGAGCTCAAGATCGAGGTGGATTGGAATCCATATAATAATAGAGCCCAGTGATTCGGAGAGTGCAGACGGTTTAGATAAAGGTGAAAAACCGGCCCAGACTGCGAAAAAGACACCAACAGAGGTCGTTCAGTCGACGCAACAATCACACATTTGCGAAACCTGTGGTAATCCGTTTGAAAACCGATCGAATTTAACTGGTCATAAACGAACTGTATTGAGTTCAAACTCACAGTGTTCAAAGTGCTTGATGGATAAATTTCGTTTGCAGTTTGAGTGTCCGCAGTGCGATAAGAAATATGTCACTCAGATTGGTCTTAAGAACCACATGCAAGATGTACACAGCGATAGTTTTCCGCACGTTTGCGATAAGTGCGGTAAAGGGTTTGCTAGAGCAAGCAAACTACGTTTTCATTATACGGTTCACATTGAAACGAGAGATGTAATCTGCGACACTTTGCAACAAAGGATTCAAGAGCAAACATCACTTGAGAGTTCACATGGACTGTCATCTGCGACCAGGTCAGAAAAAGCGGGATAAGCAAAGCTACCAAAAGATCTACGTTGTGTCCGTTCTGTGGCAAGAAAACCAACGGGCTTAATGCTCATAATACACATGTCGGGGTGCATACGGGTAATGTTTGGGGTATGTTTGGTATTCGACTGAACTATAAGTACGCATACTTTTTAGGTGAGAAAAATCACGAATGTCACATCTGCTTCAGACGGTTCAATTCAGAGAGTTCGCATAGGAAGCACAAACTGGTCCACACCGGTGAGAAGCCGTACGTTTGTCAGTACTGTCAGAAGGCTTTCCGTCAGAAGCATCACGTGAACCAGCACATCCGAGGGGTCCACAACAACGAGAAGCCCTACAAGTGTAAATTCTGTCCACGGGCTTTTGTTAGTATATCGCTCGCGCGGGGGCACGAGAAGAGCCATGGAGAACCTATCGGTAGTAGCAAGCAGGAGCAGCAAATGCCACTGGCTGCTCCTCTTCAGGAAATGGGTTGATGGACAACGTGCCATAACTGCTATCCTCGCTGAAGAATCTGAGTGTTGTCATTCCGTTCAACTGATTGCGCACAGTATGCAAAAAGTGCAGGGTATATTTATTCAAACTACCTATGAATTGAATAATAAATTCTTTATGAATTTAGTTTTTCGATAATTTTTCATGTGCACGGAATTCTTTCTATTATTTTGTGTTTATTCTACGCACCGGATCTTACGAAGTGAAAATTGTCGCTTTTCTATTGTTCAGAATTGAGAGTCTAGGTTTGTCTATTCGGCAATAAATTGTTATCTTACTCGATTCTACCAATCGCCTCGTTCTACACGTTGCGTAGAATAAGTAGATTTATACGACTGAGTTGATGCATGAGTTCGTCGAATGAAAGAGTCCTCTCCTTGGCAATATCCTGAGCTTTAGGGAAAGAAAATTATCCCAATCCCAGCGGAAGATACATTGAGAGCATTCAGACAACGCATAAGGCACTGGTGGAACAACCCAAGTAACCACGAAGCTGTAATAGCATGCATAATAGGGCATACATATGTATAACGTCTAGTGCATAATTGAAATTAGATTAAAGCTGAAAAGGGCCCCACTAAGATCGAACTAATGCTATATCTTTTGTAATGCTATAAGACATTGCTAAGGTAGCATTATTGCATTGGTAATGCATCACTACATTCTTAAGCTATCTCGTGGTTGAAAACAATAAACAAATCGATCCTATACGTGTAAAGCAGCACGCTAGTGTTTGTGCTAGTCTTCGTGTCCCCTATAAAAGGGATACATTGCCTAATATTTTTTAATAATATATTCTAATATATTCAAATAATCAAAAATATTCAAAAATAATATTCAAAATATATTCAAATGACTATAATTTTTTAGTTTGATAATATTTTTATTCAGTCCAATGGCAAAAATGTATGAAAAATAATCAAAAATTTAGAATCCATTCACTTTAGCTCGATATGGCCACCTTTTGCCTTGACTATGGCCCTCAAACGGTCAAAAAACGAGTTGCATGCTGCAACGAATGTGAGCTTGTGGTATTTTTTGCCCATTCACGTACAATCGCTTTCTTGAGCGCATCCATACTGGCGTATTTTTTAGTCCGCACCTTACTCTCTAAAATAGACCAGATGGAAAAGTCCATCGGATTTGCGTCTGGTGAATTCGAAAGCCATTGCGTCGACGAAATGAAGCGTGGAACATGATTTTTTAACCACTCTTGGTTAATTCTCGCTTTATGTGACTGTGCCGAGTCTTGTTGGAACGTCCATTCTTTCCGGCCGAAGTGTTTATGTGCCCACGGCTCTAAAGCACCTTCCAAAATGTTTTCACGATAATAAGTCGCGTTTATTTTGGCACCAGGCTCGATGAAAACGACTGGAGAGCGCCCATCAGCTGTCACGGCAGCCCATACCATCACTTGCGATGGGAAATTACTTCGGGTGGCCATTCGTAGGCTTAAATTCTCGTACGTGCGTTCGGTCAAGTAAACACGGTCATTTTGAGAGTTTATGAATTGCTCAATAGGGAAATTCTTCTCATCAGAAAACACAATGTTCGGAAATTCGCCACGTGCGTACAAGTGTAACAACTCCTTCGCTCTTTCGAGTCTAACTTTTTTTTGCTGCGGTGTAAGACCGTGCCCTTTTGGAACTTGTAAGGCTTGACCTTTAGCTCATTTTTCAATAGTCGTTGCATTGAACTTTGCGAAATTTTCAGCTCTTTAGCTATTTGATTACCACTTCGACGTGGATTTCGTTCAAGTCGAGCCTTCACTCTTTCGAATCATCTCAGGTGATGTTGCTGTTTTCTTATGACCACCTCCATGGCGTTTTGCGATGCTACCAGTATCATTGTAACGATTTATAGTGCGATACACAAACATTTTGTTCACTTCGAGATGTTTTAGCTGACGAACAATTGCTGCTTGTGATTTTCCAGCCAAATATAAAGCAATCACACTATTACGTTTAAATTCCATCACGTATAACTTTTTTTTCACACGACACAGACTAAAATGCTTTTGTACGCTTGTAAACAATTGAATGAACTGTCATTGGTGTAAATTTGAGCGCGCTGTCATTAATAGTGTGGTAGTTATAGCAGTTTGAATCTGGTAACACTTCGAGTGGGTAACCCTGTAGTTTAGTGGTGTTATAGTAGTATGTACGTCTAGTCTAGTACCCACCGAGATGGCACGTTGCCTCTCGCTGGTAATAAATCATCGTCAAAGTAGTCCGTTTGTTCTAGTTTGTCGTCGTTCGCAGAAGTAAAAATCACTAACGTAGCCTGGTCAAGCCCTGGACGAAACAATGTTTCGTCCAGGGCTTGACCAGGCCCTACGTTGTGATTTTATACTTAATGAGAAACGACGATAACGAACGAGGAAAAACCAGACTACTGTGTCGATGATAATTCTAGACAAAATAGTCAAAAGGTCGAAAGTAACATTTGTAAACAATGACCTCTAGCGTATTTTTCTGGGATCTGCTTGATTTTCCAACCAAAATAGCACCAGAAACAGATACAAGGAGTTATTACCTTCCCATCGGTAGTGGATATAGATGTTAGCAACCTGGCATTTCCGAAGAAATTTACGTTTTAATTCATTGTTTACAATTGTTCCTTTCGACCTTTTGACGATTTTGTCTAGAATTTATTACCACCGAGAGGCAGCGTGCCAGCTCGGTGGGTGCAGGATAGTACGTAAACACAACTAAAACACCACTGTAACATCGCTCGGCGAAACCCTAATTAGAACATTCTAAGCGTTAAGGCCGGCGCACAATAGCGCGTCCCACGTCGCGTCGCGTTGACGTTTCATTTTGAGATTAGCACTTCTCATAAAGGCGTCACTAACGACGCGTCGCGTCCGTCGCGTCGTTGTGCTAAAACGCCAAACATGTTCTAAAGTACCAGCATTCTCCCGCGTACAGCTTCTGTGACGCTTTGGTTTTGAGAAAATTCAAAATTGACGCGCGGTGCACGGTTCGGGTGTATGTGAAGTTGGAATTCAATGCTACTGAAAAGGTAATTTGATAGCACTTAAATTGTGAAAATCAAGGAATTTGAGTATCTGTGGTCAAAATCTAACAAACATTATAAAAAATACTCTAGAAAATACTTTACTTAATTTGCATTCAAATTTGAGAACTCATAATGTTGGTTGTTTTCATATATTCTTTCTCATGATTGCTGGAATAAAAAAATATTGAAAGCTCAGCCCTTTAAAAAAATCTTTAAAGTTTCTGTAAATGTTGCTTCTAGCTTTGCTGAATTTTATGTTTTGTATCGGTATAATATAACATATGTTGATTTTTGAGTGAGTGAGAGTGAGTGACATAGGTGAATAAGTGCTCCATCGTCTTCTGCTGGTCATACATGTAATGTTAAAATTTTATTCAAACATATTCTATTAGAAATTTCGGTTATTAGTTTCATTACAGTTCATTACACGAATGAATTGACATAGAAAGCATCTATACATTTAGTTTTAACTTGAAATAATTTTCATGGCATTTGATATCAAGATACTCTAAATCACGTGATATTGGTTGTACTGTGAACTATTTCAAACTATGGAATATTGTTTCTTTGTTTTAAGCTCATGCTTAGGAAAACAATTTGAGGCATTTCACATTAAACAAGACGTAAAAGGTAAAGGGGTGTAACATGACTAACGAAAAATATGTTTTGTGGTTGCTAGTTTGAAGTAATTTGGACTAGAGATTGGAGGTAGATCTCAAACCCCGCAATTCCACATTTGCCTCATCTACTCATCTACTTAAATAAAAATGTTCCGTCAAGTCATGTCCTCAAGTAATCTGCGTAAGCCACTCATTTTGTTCAAGCTGCTTTGAACTACCCGAATAGAAATGGTGATGTAAAAAATATTAGCAGACATCTTCCAAACATTAAATTTGAATGTGGGTTGTCGTATTCTAAATGTATTCAGAGTTCAAAGTAACGCCCTAGTACATATAAATACAAACATATTTAAACTTCACATTAAAAACAAACGTATTGATGATGTTAAATTTAACATCAGAACACGTCTTATAAAACTAGAATCTAAAATTACATGACAATCAAACGTTATGTATGTGTGAAATGTTGTGTACCTAAGACATCTAAACACATCTGATGACATTATAATTGGCCGTTACCTTAGAAATAAACTTCATTCTACTGTAAAAGACTGCAGGTCTACAGCATTAGAAAACTTCTACAACATAAGAATGAAACGTTACAATAGAATCAAAGGTCTTTGTGAAGTAAAATGGTGTATTCATACTAAGTCAGAATACATCTTGTGTCATAACAATCACACGTTGCGTTGAAATCCATGTTCTTATAGATGTAAAATTTTGTACTCATAAAATATCGGTAAATATCCGATGCGATTAGAATTAAGTGTGAATCGTATATGTTTTGGCGATATTGTTGCATATTTACTTTATGTACTTTACTCAACACCCGAATAAAAATTTACCTTAGTCTAACATGTTATTTTGATGCTTTCAGATTATTTGGTTTTAATGTTATTATTTACATCTGAAAACATCCGGAAACGATACACCATCACGTTTTTCTACATCTGAATGCATCATACATCATCTCTTTTATTGGATAAAATCGACACTTGAAAACATATGTAAGATGTTTATTCATAACCTTTAATACATCTGAAAACATCAAAATCCTTTGACTGTGCTGTTTTATTCAAATACATTTGAAAACATCAATATGCTTTGATATCTTAAAACATCAGAAAAACATTTTTATTTGAATGTCAAAATCATGACGTCAAAGGGACATTGATTAGAAAAAAATTGTTTGAAAATGTCTGATGTTAACATCATGTTACCTCGCCTAAATACAGCGAAATCGATCTGATCTCTAATGTTCAACGTAAGATGTACATTTGAATTTCATGTTGATGTAGACATTGAAATCAGACATCAGCCTGATGTAAATTTTTATTCGGGTAGACGAAGGGAAATAAGGAACTCAGCTTGTTCGGATTGAAATTCAACTAAAAATGACATGATGAATGTCATCACTTACTCTCTCTCTCTTGATCTCAGCTTTCGACTAATCCAGCAGATCGTTGCCCGAACTCTTACTGGACCTAAGGATCTGCTAATTTAACGTAATGTCCGCAAATAACAATCATCACAACCTTTCACCATTTAGCAGGGCTTAGGACCTGTAGCTAATGTTCTCAATACACTCTACTATGGAGACCCATCATTAATTGCGGTGTTAAGCATTTATCCTAGAGGCATAAACGCTTCTTGTAATATTTTTTCGTTTTGATGGGTAGTTTATATTTAAATGCTTGCACGACAATTGAGGAGGAATAGTTTCGATTATTTGTCTCTGATTTGTGTATCGAAAACCCTAGCAAAAAAACAGACATTATGAACGTATTGAAAATATTGACATACAATTTACATAATTGATAAATAAATTATCAGTTCACATTCAAAACAAAACAAAAGATTGAAGCGGACGCTTGATTGACGCTGTATTGTGTGGTCTATAGCGTCCTGCGCGTCATGTGCGCCTTTTAGTACCAAACGCTGGCGTTGACAGCTGACGCGACGCGACGCGGGACGCGCTATTGTGCGCCGGCCTTTAATTTTGATTACCGATGGATTCAAGATGCTAAAGAAGTCCGACGGATGATCTGTCCTGTGACCAGTGGTATGTCTGTCTATCCGAGATTCTTGAGATCTTCGCGAGCCTAGCATTCCGTAGCAAATGTGATTAAAAGGACTCAAGTTAAACCTAAATAGCGAATGTAAATACCCACCATCCACTGGTCAGAACACAGACGCCACAGTAATAGCCCTACTCACCGCCAGATGTCACCGAAGATTGGGTGGAAAAACCATGGCGGAAGTGGTGTAAAGGGGCTATGATGGGACGAAATCGGGCTGAAGAAAACTGCTCAACGATCGGTTCAAGGAGTGAGGATATAAACCGCCATCGTTGCTAGTGAGCTGGTCAGAGTTACCTCCAATAGAAAAGGATCGAGTTGAAAAGGTCGTGCTGAGGCCCATGAAATAAAAGGAAAGTTTAAGCCTCAGTGGAAGAGTGGAAGACAAGAAGAAGAAGAATCGGACATCTGAAAGATTACGACAGTTTTACCAACAATCAATTTGCAACTAGCGATTTGAAATTGGTTCACTGTTGTAGAACCCCTCGGGCCGAAATACACCTTGAAGCCAGCACCTTGCTATCCATATTTGCGCCTTTGTTTTGATTTGCTGTGTTATTTTGACAGAATATTTGAGAGTGTGTTCGTGTGAGTTCATTATTAGAGGCGCATTATCAAGCTTGGGACCGATGAGCTAGTACTGACTGAGCCAAGAAAAAAATCGTATTTGTATGGGACCTACTGGTCTTAGAGTTTGTCTATGGTTTTACTGCGTGGTTCGACCGCCTACGGTACGAGCTGTTTCGATTACGGTGCGAAGTGTGTGAAAACGTGGTGGAGAAGCAACAGGCCTCCAACAACAGCCAACCAAGGAATAGGAAGTGAGAGGTAGGAGATAGAACATAAGAAAGTGGGAAAGTAAGGAAAACAGTTCGGCAGAAATAGTTTAGGTGTTCCTTGAGCGCGGTTTGCAAGCGCGTACGCCGAAGCAGAGGCAGTGTAGAAAGGCGTCTCATAAGTGCTGGGTAGGTAGCCCCTCCATTAGTTACAGTCCAGCCAGTACGCAGTACACTCGTCAAATACCCGAAGGGGGGACCGCTCCATCCACTGCCGGCCAGCAAGCGGTACTTTGTTTGCGAACAACAGCGTGTTGATCGTGTACGAATGTGTTTCTGGGGTGGCAGAAGGTGTTTTTGTGTTTCACAAACTACAATCGAAAATTTATGCTTATTGGCAACCATGGACGGTTTAACCGTTTAAAGGCTGGTTTACAGTTCGGAAAAAGCATCACGGATTTGGACACGAGATTTCGCTCGGGATTTGGCACGGAAATTTTCCAGGTGACGTTTCTCCACATTTCTCCACACTACACGCAAAGAAATCACTCTGCTTTGATTCAACAAAATATTTTGTTGGTATTCAAACCAATGTTTCTATTTGCTTCAATTCATAAAAAGTTCCAAATCAATTCAAAATTTCATTCAAATTAAACCGACAAAATTATTTAAAGTAACCACCGCTGTGTGATTCAGAACAATCAACTTTATTTTTCAACTCAAATGATTGATTAATTGCTCCAACAAAGTATTTTGTCATCCTAAGAAATCACTCTGCTTTGATTCAACAAAATATTTTGTTAGTATTAAATGCAAGCTTTCTGTTTGTTTCAATTCATAAAAAGTTCCAAATCAATTCAAAATTCCATTCAAATCAAACCAACTTTTTTTTAAAGTAATCACTGCTGTGTGATATTAATTTAAATAAAATTTGATTTATAACAACCACATTTATCGTTTTACGCAAATGTTTAATTTATTGTTTTAACAAAATATTTTTTCACGCTAAGAAATCACTCTGTTTTGAATCAACAAAATGATTTGTTGCTTTTCAATACAAGGTTTCTATTTGCTTCAATTAATGAAAAGTTCCTATTCAATTCAAAATTTCATTCAAATCAATCCAATAAAATTATTATCAAATCCATATTGTTATTGTAATAAAGTATCACAATGCTGACAAGTAGCTGCGTTTTCCTTTGCCTCCGGTAGTTTTTCTAATGTAAGTTTAAACTTAATATATTATAATATGTTGATAAATATCAAGATTTTCAACGAGTTATTGTTGTTGCAGATAACTGCAGTTGATCCAACAATCAGACTTCTACAATGCACAACACATGCGATTAGACAGCATAGTCCTTATATCATCATAGTCCTTATATCATGGCCGTAGAGAAAAACATGTCTAATCAGCGTCTTGTTTTGTTAACTTCGTGCCGCGGCGATTTTTACTTGACCGGAGTGACTTCATGGGTCCATAGTGGGTACGATTTCTTGCCATAATGTGAGAATAAATAAATAATTTGAACAAATAAACACGACTTTCAGTTCAATAAACCATGAAGCATTATTTCAATTCAATGGTTTTGTTGTATTAATTCATCAATGTTTATTAATTCAACAAATGCGCTTAGTTGGTTAAAGAAAATATTTTGTTTCAAACAACAAACCCTCAGTTGATTTCTATAAAGCATGAAGTTTTATTTCAATTAAATGGTTTTCTTGTATTAGTTCATCAATGTTTGTTATTTCAACAAATGCGTTTAGTTGGTTTAAGAAAACATTTTGTTTTGAGCAACAAAAACACGATGTTCAATTCTATAAAGCATGAAGTTTTATTTCAACTCAAAGGTTTTGTTGAATTAGTTCGTCAGTTTTATTGGTCCATATTTAAACCAAAATTTTAGTTGAATTGATTCGTAGTTTGAATTGGTATAACTACGTATTTTTTGCGTGTAAGTGACAAGCAAAGTTTGCGCCTCAGATTTTGCGTATTGTTTCGTAAGTTTTTTCCTGCAGGAAGCATTGAAAAATGAACAATTTTGAAGACCGCGCTGGATTTCTCACCAATCTTTTGGAGTTTTGCTTTATCAAAATAAATGATAGAAATTTACGAATTATTATATATAAGTTTATTTTAACGATGTTGTCGATTCCCTTAAAGCATCCCAGTGCTTCCGGCATTCCTGGACACTGATGGATTTATTCAGGGACGATATAATAGTACAACTTATTTGTTAGCAAATAGCATCTTAACTGTTTTGTTGTTCCAAATAACAAGCAAGGATGTTTTAAAATTTCTTGCCCAAGAGCAACTTTAATGTCAATCTATTTGTTCCGTTTTTAACAAACTCTATATTTTCTTCGTCCAATATTTCATCCTGGGTTGGTTGTTCATCAATTTTATCCAAACTGACAAACCAATCAAGTCTTCGAGTAAATCAAAATCGAAAAAAAATCTTTCCGAACTCGGCTCTCTTTCTGACATTTCTCACGTAATTCATGTTAAGGGCCTAGAAGCCATTTGTAAACAATGACTTTGAATGTCGATTTCTCTTGAATCTTATATCACTCTCATGAAATGAAAGCAGCATCTGATAGAAGAATGTTAGTTCTACCATATGGAGTAGCTGGATACAGTAGGATTCTCGTGATTCGTGAGAAATCAACGTTTAAAGTCATTGTTTACAAATGGTTTTTAGGCCCTAATCATGAATTACTCTAGATTTTAACATTTTTCGCCTGTTCGAGTTCAAACTCTCAAAATCCGCCCGGGAACAAATCGGAATGATTTGGTCCCGCCAAAGAAGAAGTGTGTAGAGATGAATTTTATTTCCCGGAGTAAATCCCGCGAATGGGTTTACACTTCAGGAAAACTATAATTTTTGTGTAGACTTAATTGCCGCCACAGGAATTCAAATCCCGGGCTCCATTTAAAACACACAGGCGCCTAAATCCCGTGACGCGTTTTCCGAACTGTAAACCAGCCTTAACACCCGCTCACTTAAGGGTCACCCACAATTGATAAGTTGCGGATGCGTTGACGTAAATTTGACAGAAAAGCTATGGGAAAACTGTCAAATGCACGCAAACGCATCCGCAACGTATCAATTGTGGGACCCTTTATGCCAGCGTTGCCAGGTATACCGATTTATCGGTATTTATACCGATTTTTATTCTCAATACCGATATACCGACAAGGGCTCTGAAAATACCGATTTCCAACTTTTTATACCGATAAATACAGATTTTTTATGAAAGTTATTTCAACATTATATTTGGTTTATAATTCATCAGCGTGTTATTTTAGATTTCTTACCCCTAATTAATTATTTTTCAGAATATATTTTCTAAATTAAAACTGCACCAGATTTGAAAAGATAAAAAAAAACAAAATAAAAGAATAAATAAGCTTTAAACGAAAAAAAAGTAAGTAACAATGATATTCAGTTCATTCAGTCACACATAACATTTTATAAGTGTTAAGTTTCAACATTATCCTTTATCCAATGGCATCTATTTTCGTATCATTTAATAAAACCACAGATAGCCACAATACATTTAACATTTCTTATACGTCAAACGCAATGGAATTAAATGCCAACTATCAAACATCGCTTTGAGTTTCATACGGAGGTAATTGCATTGATCAATTTCTCTTAGTCGATTTTTGACTAATATCTTAGTCAAAGCAAGTTTCAGTATTTAACCTGCAAGACGGAGTTATCCATTATCGCAACGGATATGCCAACTCGTTTACCTGTAGTTATCAATTATTTTCGGATCAAAGAAGAGAAATCGCTATATTCAGTTCGCCCGTTCGAAACTCAACGCGAGAAACATTTGAATTAGTCTTAAATGCACGTACGATGAACAAATTTGGAGTGTTGTGGTTGTATGTCTGTGATAAAACTATCGAGTTTAATTATGATATTAAATGCGTTAACAAATTAAGACAGGTTGTAATTTTAAGCAAAATAAACTCATCAGTCCTACATTAACAAGCAACAATACTTTATACATTAATGATTTTTAAAGGCCAGTATCGACCTGAAAAGTAAAGAGGTTACGTAATTTTGTTCAATATTACCAAGCGGAATTTTGACAATTGATCTAGATGGAACGAAATGTAACCTTCACTTACGGAATAATCGAGCGGAACATTCCGAGAGTAAAAGTGACAGCTCCCATTAGTTTGCGTGGAAACATTACAAATTCCATTTTTATTTTTCGTTCTTTTCAGGTGGATACTGCTGCAGAAATTCCTTTGCGATTTTTTACTTTTCCGTTTCAGTAAACGGAATTCAACATGGGTTTGGAATAGAAAAATAAATTTCTTTCGAACACGATACCGACCTCAATAAATAATATGGGATTTTCAAAAGAAATTATCAGTTTATTGATAGGGTAGAGCGCTATTTCTTCGTAGTTGCCTATTTTTGTTCTATCAAGTAAAAAAAAAATCAAAAATATCAAATACACTATGCGTTCAAGAAGCAGTGTTGAATAATCGATCATATCTTAGCTTTTCGTGACTAACAAATCCAGTGGTATGTATGGAAAAGTGTATAAAATTGGAAGCGGTATACACTAGAATTAATCCGTTTTTGTGTTAAAATCTATTTAAAAACACATAAGGGATGTGCTTAGCAAAGTGCTTAGCACAACGGGAGTAGGTTCAAAAACCTTATCGCTCTACATGATTTTTGTTATCTCAATAACATCTTAAGAAATGTGTATTCCAAAAAATATATATAGTAAAGTATATTTATTCAAAGTATACATATTCAACCTCGAGATGGTAAAAATAAAAAATTGGCTAATGCATTTTTAGTTTATTTTTTATGTTTACGTCAAACTTATGCATATACAATTTGAAAATAGAAGAAAAATGATCGCCAAAATATATTGTAATCTTATATCAAAATTATATAACAGTTCACTTGAAAAATCTGAATTTAACTTTATACCGATAAATACCGATATTTTTTAATAAGCAATACCGATATTGTATAAACCACCTGGCAACGCTGCTTTATGCATCATCTGAATCACATTAGTGTAAGCACACAGAAAAAAAGATTGTACATTTGACAAAATATTGAGTCAAATTTAACAAAAATGTTTGTCATCTGAGGACTAACAAACCTTTTTGTTCAATTCTTCCCAATATGTTTGTTGATTCTACAATTATGATAGTTACAGATACATCGCAACATGTTTGTCATATCAACAGTTGTTTTGGTTGGATCAACAATTTTATTTGTCGACTCAACCATCTGCCTTGTTGAAATGACAATTGTTAGTTGTTTTAACAAACATGTTTATTAATCTTATAAAAATTTTCAGCTTGGATTTCGAGGGGTTTTTTCTTCATTTTTTAAATTCAGAAATGCATTCTTTTTTAAATACATATTAAGTTTTATTCATCAATCAAAATTTACATTTAAATTCTACCTGACAAATTACCTAACTACAGCGCCGCTGGTTCAATCCATGGAAAAATTTAGATCGGTCCACTAAGTATGGCATCAGCTCCTCTATGTATTTACTGGAAACAACAAAAAAAACTCAATACACGTTACCGTTTTCATAATTATGCTAATAAAACTTACTGAAAAATGCTCCTGCGACCTCTAAGGAGACGCCAAATTGTTTTAGTAAGTTAGCCCAATCTAGTTCGTAACGATCCAGCTGCTGGAATTCCTCCCCAAGAACTTCGCATAGCTCTGACTCAGCCATTTTGTACGTATAAGGAATCAGTATGAATTTCATAAATTTATCTTATGAAATAAAAATGATGATGAAAAAATAAAAAATACAGAGCAACCTGGATTCGAACCTTGAACGTTGAGGTTGTGGGTCCAGTGACTTGCCCACTAGTATATATCAACACTTGTAATCAGGAAATCTTAAAGGCGTACAAGAACAACGTTGGGTGAAACAAAATCCATTCATAAGTCAGCCTTATGAAATTCCAAAGCATCGTTCATAAGTTGAACCTTATGAAATTCATAAGATTATTTGGTTCAGTGTATGTGAGCATGTATTAAACGTCTAAACTGTGCATGGTTGCCAATAAGCATAAATTTTCGATTGTAGTTTGTGAAACACCACAAAAACACCTTCTGCCACCCCAGAAACACATTCGTACACGATCAACACAAACACAACGAGGCAGAGTTACTTCACCCCTGAGTTTGGTAGATCAATTAACATCATGGAAGAATCAACAAAAATGATTGTTGATTTGACAAAACATATTTGCTAGTTCAACAAACCGGATTTGTTGAAGTCAACAAATAATTTTGTTAATTCAACTAAGCAAATTTCCTGTGAGCGAGAGGGAAACAAAAACAAACATTCCAGATATGAATTTATATTCAATGTGGTTGCGAGTGTGTTTGAAGTGTAGTAAATTGTGTTTTTGAGATTGTTAACACAAGGTGGCAGAGTGACTTTCCCCCTGTCAAAAACCCATTAACGGGTAAAATTTTGCCCATATAACAGAAAAGAAAGTATCCATAAAATCGATTTCCCATTATTGGGTAAATGGCGCAAATTTCAGATAATGTGTATTTTTTTACCTATAGTGGCCCATTATTATATTTTTACCTTATGTGGCCCATTATTATATTAATTTTTAGAGATGGATAAAAAAATACCAATTTTTTGAAATTTATGTCACATACCCATAAATAGGTAAATTAAGTTTACGCATATAATGGGTTGACTTTTATGGGGAAATGGGTGAAATTTTAACCAATTAATGGGTTTTTGATTCTCACCGTGTTGCTGACGAAGGGGCCGAACACGGTCGTTTGAAAAAACCCATTAATGGGTGAAAAAACACCCATTTTCGCTAGCAGTGCCTCTCCCCATTTAATGGGTAAACTTGATTTACCCATTAATGGGTAAAAGCAGTGTATGTCACAAAATGGGTATTTATTCACCCATTGCAAAGAAGCCAGGTTTTCCCATAATGGGTAAAAAATTACCCATTTCTGCCGTAAAGATTATGTCTTAACAGCTAGAATTTACAGTATTGGATAGCTTTACCGAACGTTCAGAACCAACGTAGTTTGAAAGTTCGGTAAAAATTACCGAATACTGTAAAATTTTTCTAAGTGTGTAGGTTGTCATGGTGTTAAATGAATATATGCAAAAAATAAAAAAGAAAATAGTTGTACTGTTTATTCATGCCTTTTTTGATAAACCTTATACTAACCTAAATAGTTTTGGAAATAAATCCTTCAAACATGTGCCGGCTGAGGTTCCCAAATGTTGATAGTGAAGTGTTGAGGTTATGCCCAAATGTGATGTGCTGATCCAAATCACCTAACGTATCCTACATCCATCAATTGGGTAGGGATAACCTTTTATAATATATAAAATAAATGAGCGTTTCAAATAAATAAGAATAATAATCCTAACCCTTTACATTTCCGTATGAATCTGTGATCAACTTCTTTCTAAGTTCCTCCATGATCATGTTTCCGTGCTTCACCAACATTGAACTTTTTGGGGTAACTTTTAATGGGTATTTTTTACCCATTGTCTGATTCAGAAATTCCCCCATTTTATGACAGATAGGGAGAGACTATTTAAAAGTCGGTATTTTTTCACCCATTAATGGGTTTTCGCATACACTTCACAAATATCTCGGTCAGCTTTACTAATTTTTGAGTACAATTGCGCTATCTCTTTTCTCCACGGAAATGTTCACCAATTTCGTTAAAAAGTGGATCAACTCAATTTTTGGAGTAGATCCACTTTTATGAAAATTGAGTAGCATTTCCCGTGAGAGAAAAGAGAAAGATGCAATTGTACTCAAAAAATTGAGTAAAGTGACGCGGAAGTGTATACCGAAGGTGAGTGGTTTTATGCATAAAATGTGGAATCTCAAATCTCCGTGTTAGCAAATTTATCAACAAAGACAACTTTTAAGTGCATAGTGCTCAGGGATGCCATATTTACAGACATGTCTGTAAATTTGCAGCTTTTCGTTTTGTTGCAGACTTTTAACGATGCAGACATTTAGCCAGACATTTTTATTTAGGTTGCAGACTTTTACAGACATTTGAAACATTTTTTAAATTTCATATACAAAGGTATTCTCTGAAGTTCTAGATTTAAAACGTAGGAGGATCTCAAAAAGTATAGTAGACACGGTAAGAAGCTTTGTTGAAATATTTTAAAATATCCGTAGGTATCATTTAAAGTAGAAATCCTTGAAGAAACGAAAGCGGTGGGCCAACTTTTTGGCATAGCTGCCCTACGCTCAATTTGAACTACTTCTGTTCAATTTCACAACCTGCCGTGCTCTTACGGACATATCAAAACTTTAGCTTCACATCTTTAGTTCTAGCAGAAGTTTCTGTCCACTCCTAGGGTTGCATGTTGGTAAGCAGGATAAATCCAATTTTCAAACATTAATATGGGCATCGTCAGAGGCTTTCGGCGTGAAGCCAGCAAACCTGGTAGGATATTGACTAGGAACTGGAGTTATTTGAGGCACCAATACGCCTTGGGTCGGAATAACGAAAAGAAAATTTTAATTTCTCGTTTGTAAACCATTACTTTTGTGATCCTAACATTTGCTCTAAAGCACAGTCGGTTGCAACTCGGAGACAGAACAGCAGTAAAAGTTATGAGCTATTGAAATAAATCTTAAAACTCTGATTTTTTCCAAAGTACTGCTAAACGCATCATTTCAGTATATCCCTGAATAAGTCCTAGATTCCTGAAAGTATAGGGAGAAAAGACCCAAGGCTCATCCCGGAAAGTTTAGTAGTAGGCTTCCCAGAGCTTCGGAAAGATAATTCTCGAGGAAGAGACTTCCTCGAAAAAAAAAACCGATGTTCAGGTAGAAACTTCTCAGAAATATTGGGAGCAAGCAGTTCAAGCAAGACGAATCTTCAAAAGTTCAGGACCGAACATTACCGAAGTTCAAGATCTTACTTACCAGAATTTCAGGAGAAAACTTCCCCAAGAATCAGGAGAGGACTTATCAGAGCTTCAGGAAAGAGGATATTTTTTGAAGTTTGGAACTTTTCAGAGGTTCTGGAGTTCTACCCTGAAATTCAAAATTGAATTTCCCAGACGTTCAGAAAAAAACTTACTCAAATTTCAGACGGGAACTACCTATAATTTCCCGAAAAATTTGGAAAAAACTTCTTCGGGAAGTGCTAGCCAGCGTTTCCAAAGCTCAGAGGAGAACATTTTAAAATTTCAGAATAGGGATTTCTCAAAATTCTTTAGAGAGAACAGAAAGAAACTTCCCAGGAGCATAGGGGGTACTTTCTTCTAATCTGCGCACCATTTTTCCAATAGTTCCGGAACAAATTTTCAGGGTGGGACCAATCAGAAGTTTGGAAAGAATAAGCTCAGGAAAAAACTTCCCCAAATTTCAGGAAGAACTTACGATCAGGAAGAAATTTTTCAAAAAAATCAGTAAAGAACTGCTCAAAAGTTTACAAGAGGGACTTCTCAGAAGTTCGGAAGAGACCAAAAGTTTAGTTGGAATTACCCAGAAGTGCTAGAGAGCTTTGAAACATTCCATCATTTCAGAATGAGAACTTTTTGGAGTTCAGAAATCTCAGAAGGCAGAGTAGACACTTTTGAGTAAAATCAGGAAGAAACTTTCCAGAAGTATAGGGAAACTTTCTAGTAGTTCAGCAGAGTTTCTCAGAAATTCAGAACAAACTTCCCCGAAGTTCAGGAGAATACTCCCTGAGAAGAGGAACTATCTCGGAAGTTCAGGAAAGTTCTTCTCAGAAGTTCAGGAAGAAACTTCTGACAACTTTAGAAGATTTTCCAAGAAATTCTGGAGAGTACTTTCCCAAAGTTTTGCAGTAATTCTCTCGTAGTTCAGGATGGGACTCACTGCAGTTGGAAAGCACCTATGTTCAGGAAAATGTTTTGGAAAGTAGGTTGGGTTCTAAATGTGAATTTCGAAAAAAATAAGGACTGACTCCAAGAAGTTCATGAGGAATTTTGTGTGAGGTTCAGGAGTATACTTCCCAGGATTTTCAGCACAGAGGCTTGCAGGAGATCAGGAGAGGCTCCTCTGAAATTCAAGAGATAATCATTGACTAACCGAAGAAGCAGTCTATACAAAAATAAATCAGATGACCATAATTATATTCATCACAAAATATTACAACTAAGGTAAAAACATCTATCCTACTGTTTACACCCTTACTATGAGGACACACACTCATGCAGGAATTAAATTTTTTTATTTTCCATCTCACCTCGTGTGAAGATTTGATCAGTAAGAAAATTCCCCCGAAGTTGCGCTGAGAAGTGTAAGAAAATCAAGAAGTGTCATCAATATATACACGAAGTTTTCGAGAATGCTTCCAAAGTTCAGAGAATCTATATACACTGATAAAAAAGCAATGGTAATATCTATGTGTCCCATCTATGATTTTTTGCAATATAATCAACAAATGATATCTATTCGTAACCACACATACTTCCTATGTGTACACATAACCATTATGTGTGGCCACACATACTTTTTATTTGTCACATAAACTTTATTTGTCATTCTCAGAGGATGCTGTTTAGTGAACACATCAGTATTATGTGGAATTTTCTATGGATTTTTGCCAACAAATATGTGTGGATTATTTCCCGTGCATATAAAAACAAATTTCTGTCTGTCAGTCTGTCTGTCTGAACCTCGAAAACTACTGAACCGATCAGCGTGAAATTTAATATTGAGGGGTTTTTGGAGCAGGGGAAGGTTCTTATGATAGTAAGAGACCGCTCTCTTCCCTGAAAGGAGGGTCTCCCATACAAATGAAACACAAATGTTTAAATTGAAAATGACAGCCCCTCGACGTAATATACAGAAAAAGTGCTTTTAGTGTCATTGTAGCTGTTTTTTACTAATGAAATAAAAAATTAAAATTTTTAATTCAACTTTGCTAATTCATTTAACCAAAAATTTACTTTTTTGATTCTATGAAATTTAATGGTTATTGATGAATCCAATGAAAAGTCTGATTGAATTTATCAAATGAAAACTAAATTTTGATTTTAAAGTACAAAACTGGAAAAGAACGTTACAGGTGGAATTTATTTGTTTTGAAAACTGTGTCATCAAGCTTCAGTGCCACTTTATAAAAATATGAAACAATAGTGTAAAGTTGGCATACAATCCAAGAAATACATGCAGAAATTCGAGTACTTTTTCAAACAGACGTATTCGATTTTGTAAACAAGAGGAAGTAGTATTCAAACATAAATTTCTCAAAACTCTCAGCACTCACAGACAGCAGCATCACCATCGTGTTGGGAAATGTTATTCCTTTCGTGTTGGTGGCCTCAGTTTCATTAAAGTGCTGTGGTTTCAAGAATTTAATGTTTAATTTTATTTCCCCTCTGTGTTATAAAATCAGATACGTCTGTTTGAAAAGTACTGAGAAATGTTTAAATAATCACAATTATACCGAAAATGACAAAACTCAGCTCTCTTATTACGTCTCTTTCGTTGATTAAAAAAAACATTTACAGACTTTTATAGACATTCCCAGACATTTCGAATTTTTATCACAGATATTTGAAAAAATATCTGGCATCCCTGATAGTGCTATCGATTCCGCTTTGAATCATTCACAAATCGATTCATACTCCGAAGGTGATCATTCCAGTTTATTTGCCGAGGTATTCGGTTTCTCCAATCTTCAGAATAGAGTATCTGTCGATTGTGTGAATCTCCGGATCAAACGGGAGACAGTTGGGTCGAACTGTTCTCCCCGAAGAACGACTAAGTTTTGCCCATGATCAGGGCTTGCGCTAATATAGTGGTAAGCATTTGCAAAACAAAAATTTATAGTTCTTTCAACAATTCAATAACTGTTTCTTTGCACAGCTTTGTGAAAACGATCAATTGCCTTGAAAATTTCAAGATGCAGTGCGAGGGTAACGGATGCAAAGCTACGACACGAAATTGCTTCACGTGCAAAACATAGTGAGGGCAGCAATTTATCCGTCCCCCCGTTTATGGTGGACCGGAAAGACACGAAAGTTGATGAGACTTTGGCAGCGGATGAGGTTTTTGTTAAAACAGAGGTCGAGGAAGACGAAGACAATGGACAAGCCATGTTGGCGGCCGAATCGGATGATGAATTATGCTTGGCAAAACCAGATCTTGAGCTCAAGATCGAGGTGGATTGTAATCCATATAATAATGAGGCCATTGATTCGGAGAGTACAGATGGTTTAGATGGAGGTGAAAAACCGACCCAGACTGCGAAAAAGACACCCACGGAGGTCGTTCAGGCAACGCAACAATCACACATTTGCGGAACCTGTGGTAATCCGTTTGAAAACCGACCGAATTTAACTGGTCATAAACGAACTGTATTGAGTTCAAACTCACAGTGTTTAAAGTGCTTTATGGAGAAATTTCGGCTGCAGTTTGAGTGTCCGCAGTGCGATAAGAAATATGTCACTCAAATAGGTCTTAAGAACCACATGCAAGATGTACACAGCGATAGTTTTCCGCACGTTTGCGATAAGTGCGGTAAAGGGTTTGCTAGGGAAAGCAAACTACGCTTTCATTATATGGTTCACATTGAAACGAGAGACGTAATCTGCGACATTTGCAACAAAGGATACAAGAACAAACATCACTTGAGTGTTCACATGAACTGTCATCTGCGACCAGGTCAGAAAAAGCGGGATAAGCAATGTTACCACAAGACCTACGTGTGTCCATTCTGTGGAAAGAAAACCAAGAGGCTTAATGCTCATAATACACATGTCGGGGTGCATACGGGTAATGTTGGGAATTGATTTGGTATTCGACTGAACTATATGTACGTATGCTTTTTTAGGCGAGAAAAAATACGAATGTCACATCTGCTTCAGACGGTTCAATTCAGAGAGTTCGCTAAGGAAGCACAAACTGGTCCATACCGGTGAGAAGCCGCACGTTTGTCAGTACTGCCAGAAGGCTTTCCGTTTGAAACATCACGTGTACCAGCATATTCAAGGTGTCCACAAGAACGAGAAGCCCTACAAGTGCAAATCCTGTCCACGGGCTTTCGTTACTATTTCGCTCTTGCGATATCACGAGAAGAGCCATGGAGAACCCATCGATAGCAGCAAGCAGGAGCAGGAAATGCCACTGGCTGCTCCTCTGGAGAAAATAGGTATGATGGACAACATGTCATAATTGCTTGCCTCGATGAAGAATCTAAAGTGTTGTCATGCTGTCGTGGGGCACGTGAGAGCGCACAATCTTTGAAATAATAAAAATTACTCAAAATTACATCCAATTTTACTTTAAATACAAAAAGTACTCAATATAAGTTTGAAATATCTATTGATTATGGTTTAAATACCTTGAGTATTATTAAATAAATTTCGATTACTTTTCAGTACCATTGTGCACCGATTGACTAGCATTTTTGATGACTACACCTTCTTAATGCTTTTGCTTTGAGTATATTTAAATACACAAACGGTACTCAAAATACTCTTTAAATAATTTAAGTACCAATAAGTACGGTTTGATTGCATTTGAATACCTTGAGAACAGTTAAGTATACAATAACTACAGTTCAGTATTTTAAATACCATGAAGTAGTGAGTAAGTATCATCGAATATGCTTTGATCAAAAATTAAGTTATTTCAGTATCAATAAATACATTAGTCTTACAATACAATTACCTTTAGTACAATTTAGTACACATTGATTGCAAATGAATACTTAAATGCGTAATGGTACAGATTGATTATTATAAAACTTGTTGTACACTAATTTTATAGTTACCAAGTATTTGCTATAGGCAGATGAACACCTATCTAACAGCTTAAGACAAATGCGTGTTCATTGTAAAAATTATGTACTACAAACTGAAGTACCATCACTCTTCACAAATTCATAACAGTCCCATGACCATTGGGATTCAAGCAAAGTTGTGGCTGTTAGTTTATGCTATTGTTTTCAGCTGGATAAATTGCGATGATATTTGAGTTTGAATGAGTTTATAGAGTATCGTAAAAGTTCATGCATTTTTTAAAACATGTTCAGTAAAATCAGGGAGTCACTCTGCACATTGTGTTAACACTCTCAAAAACACAATTTGCCACACTTCAAACACACTCGCTACCACATTGAATATAAATTCATAACTGGCACCACTTACACGAGTCGCTTGTTTGTGTTTTGTTTCCCTCCGCTTATACTAATGTAATTCAGATTATGCTTAAGTGAGCGTGTATTAAACGGTTAAATCCTATTTCGATAGTAGTTTGTGAAAACCTAGGACAGGATCTGCCAGCTGTTAGTGCAAAACAAGACCATTTAAGGCCAGTATCGACCTAAAAAAGTCAAGATGTTACG
>JASCZW010014593.1:0-22549 GCA_034211315.2 Aedes japonicus
ATGTTCTGAACTCGAGTAAATTTTGGATAACCAAGAACATCCCAGAAAGATACTAAAATATTTAAAGATTATCAATGTAAATTCTCATAATTCGTATGCATTTGTACCATATTATAAAACAAAAGCTTTGTTTTAGAATATGGTACAAATGCATACGTATTATGAGAATTTACATTAATGATATTTATTTTCTTCTTCCTTCTTGAACAACATTCAAGCAGTTCTACAGGGTTGGGGAAGTTGTCTACGATGGCCGCGAGTTCTTCGACAGACATTTGTTCCCAAACCTTTAAAAGAGACAATTTTAGACGTTCTAGTGATTTATGTGGTGTGCTGTAGGCTTTTGACTTCAAGATGGACCATACCGGATAATCCATCGGATTCAAATCCGGTGAGTTAGAAGGCCATTCATCTTTTGTTTAAAAGCATGGAAAATGCGTTCGGGGAAATGCGTAATAGTCTTTCTTGCTCCATGAGGTTAATATACTTTCTAAAACAAGACTCTACCTACGAGTTTTTTCAATAGTATCTGGCCCGAAATCAACAATGTTCTCCAATAAAATTAATGCGTGGAAAAATTACCGATCGATTGGTGCATACATTTTTAAAATATTTTCAAAAATGACTGAGGGCGGGTTTTTTTAAATTGTGTCTGAGTAAATGGTGTTCCGATCAAAATTTGGTCAATCAGTAATGTGTGTGAGTCGATCAAAGTTTTTATTAAAAAGTCAAATTCTTTTTCCTTTTCAAGTTCAGTCAATACAGAATACAGGAGAAATATGCAGCTAAGCTTCCTATTTACCCAATGCGAATTGCCGGGTCTTTCGTTTAACACCTGCCATAAGATTTTGTACAGTCTCCTTGTGCACTTGATTCGCCGCAGAACGCCAGTTGCCTTGAACTATTTCTCACTCACAACAGCTTTTTGAGTCTTCTTAAGTTTCTGCTTGACGATGGCCCAATATTTTTCGATTGGGCGGAGCTCTGCCGTGTTGAGGCGGTTCTTGTCCTTGGGCACCACTTGAACGTTGTTGGCAACATACCACTTCATGGCCTTTTTTCCGTAATGGCAAGATGCCAAATCCGGCAAAAATAGAACGGAACAATTGTGTCGCTTTAGGAAAGGCAGTAGATATAAATTTCCTGGTTGACGGTGCTGGTCGCAATGTAAACGTTGCTCTTTAAGCCACAAGTACAGATGGCCTGCCACACTAGATGTTTTTTCGCGAACTTGCCGTATAAAATTCCTGTCCAGGAAGTTGTTTAATGATTTCCCCCCGATCCAACTTTCCTGGCTGTCGACAAACGTTCACCGAGCACTGTTAATACGTTGGTAACAGTTGATTTAGCCACATTCAACAATCTCGCCAACTTGGCGTGAGAGAAATTTGGATTTTCGCCATGCACGTGCAAAATTTTGATCCGTTGCTTCTCTTCCTTCGACGACATTTTGATAACTGAAGTGTTAATCTCAAAATCAAAATAGGGGCATGATTCTACACACACATCTTTAAAGTTAGGGTTGTGCATTTTTTTTATTGCACGATGAATGGAAATGCGTCAAGTTTAAGTCGACCAAATTTTGATCGAACCACCCTTTATAGAAAACAAAGACGTAATCGTACGTCAAAAAATTCAATGTTAGCAGGTTTATACTTACATTGATCATGAAAACTCGTTGAAAACAGTCAACGTGTACTAAGTACTAAGTGTAGATGTACTGACACAAATCTGCCACAATGGTGTCATTTGTGGATGCTCGTCACCATCATCCTAACAAACAAAATCCGTGAGTTTGTAGATTCCTCCTTTATTTACCGCTTACCACCACCATCATCCTCCGCCGTTTGAATCCGGAAATGACTTTTCCCAGATCGTACCGTCCACGTGTCGTTTTTTCCGGCTCATGCCTGCTTGTAGACGGCTTGTAATTCCGCTCACCGCCTCCTCCTTCTCGTTCTCTTCGTGTCAGCAACAGAGTCTATGGTCACCACCACTGTTGACCACGTCATCCGCGTCTTTGCTTATCAGATCTCGATAAGCATACAAGAAGAGAAAGTCCTATACAGCAAAGCTCTTCCTTCCGCTCGGTTGCACGATGGCGGCTGCCGATTGTAGCTCGGAATTTTCTCAATTAATATCGACTCAGATTCGTTGTCATTTCACCGGAGCAGACGAGCGAACATAAAGCACTGTCTGGCGTTCGACAGTTAGGGTACCGAACGACTGAGTTTGTCCCCTGATCCTAGGAAAAAATAAGTTGGAATAGTTTGCAGAAATATGTTCGAAAAGGAAAAAGCAAACTGTCATCCTACGCTGAAGCTGGGGAAACGATGACAGAAGCAATTCTGTATGCACACGTTCAGCCATGGAGCCTTAATTCCGGATTAATTGTTCGTCCCTTTTCTCGTGTGGAAGAGATATGAAAAGGAATCGAACTGTCCGTCCGTATTGATGCGACATTGGTTCCGGAGTGTTTTGATTTCCTGTCTGCATGTCTGTATGCCATTGAAGAAGTCAGCTGAGGGTGGGAAAGTTCATAGTTTTTGGTTGGCTTTTATCAGAAAAATCATCTGATTCGATTTTATCGAAAGATTGCTACCGTTACCAACTGTTGTGATTTTTTTTTTGAATTATAATACAAGCCTTCACTGGAGTATATTTATCTTCAGAAAAAACTCCAGCAATAATTCCCCTCATGAATCATACACGGTTGACTTACAGTGACACATTTCTACCTCACAATTCAGGTAAAGTTTGCTTCAACGTCACCTCAACAGTGATTCCGCTACTAAACATGGAAAGGTACGTGACTATTTTCCCAAAAAAGAAAAAAAGAAATACTGACGCAAGGACAATACTGCGTTGCGTAATAGTGCGCATGTTCTTTCTCCGGCAACGAAATTTAATGATCATTGTTACCTTGGAAGGTTGAAGACACGGATTCATTTGCTGGCGAGCTGCTACAGAGAGGGAGGCCAGCCAGTTGGATCACAGCTGGATGAAAGCGAAAGTGCCGTAAAGGAAGGAAAATCGATGATCTTGCGTGCGGATATGGAAGCGATGGTGGGCAAACAAATAATAATCAAAGGATATTGAGAGTTGTAATATAAACACGAAATGCGGGATAAAAACACTCACCTTTTGGTCGATAAAAGCGATTCAGTTGGGTAACACTTGTTCTCGTTGATATTAAACTGATACAGTTTGGCTTTAGAAAACTGAAATGATGCAATAGGAAATCGAAATGAAATGTTGAATTTATGGTATCGTAATAAATTGTCTTTATGGGGGTGGTAGAATTATTATAAAATAAATCTGTTCGCAGCAATTCTTGAACTGTCTATTTAGAGCAGCTTGTTGCCTTAATTAAACCCTTAGCACCCCTTAATCTTCGATAGCAATTTATTTCAAAGCTTCAAAGCTATAAAAATGGAATTATTCAGGATTATATGATTTAGGATAATTAATAAAAGACTTACAATTTAGTGCTTCTATTCAATTTAAGGTTATTTATAAGGTTTAGATTTCTCAAACAAATGCACTGTGCAAATAAATGTGCTGAGTTGAGTAATAGTACATGAAACAAAAGAAGGCTGCAAATTGTAAAAACAAAATACGTATTAAAAAAATACGCGTAACTGTCAAGATAAGCAACAGAGGAAGTTGGAATTGAATGAAAATTACTAATCTTTCTTCCGAAAAGCTCACATTCACCAGGATTGAATGTGGTGAGTTCTACCATTTTTATGGTTATTGCAATCATTCTAGGTAATAGTCATCTTGACCATGATTTAATTACCGGTACAACCATTGAATCAATCTCAGTGTACAATCAAAGTTTGGTCTAAATTCACTCGAGGCACATCTTATAACCGCGCATTCAAAAAGAAACCCTAAATAACCTTAATTTTGTACCTTAATGCTCATGAATGATTTCTCTATTTTGATTTTGAAATTTGCTCTTCAATAATAGAATTAACGTCCAAGCAAGCCCCTCTTGCTCGCATCTAATTTTCTTTACGCATCTCACAAGCCTAGGTAGAAAAATAGTTAAAAATGGTCAAATCACCTGTCACCAACGTAATATAAATGTACGCGGAAGGTTGATGATAGGCAGGATAAACAGTTTGGATGACGCGAAATTGAAATTTGATAATGACAAAAAGGGTGGCCAAGGTTTCAAGAAGAAACCCAGCCTATCCGGCCGAATTATCACAAACAGGCTGCAAAAAAACAAACGAGCCGGACTTATTAGAAGTCAGTGACAGCAAATGGCGGATAGAGACAAAACAAGACGAACAAAAGAAAAAACAAAAATAAATCTTTAGATGAACCAGTTTAATTTTTTGAATTAATTTTTTTTAACTATTTTGAAACTATTGCGAATATTGATTTTACTTCATAGATGATTTTAACATTACGTATTGTTTTTTTTTGTCAATTTGTCTTTGACTCTCTTTCAATTAAATCTTCCCTTTCCTTACTCTGGAGCAACAACTATTAGGCCAGCATAAATAAAACCGCTGTTATAAAATCAGCATCAATCAGCAAATGGTGACCGTGGGTACAGTAAATTTAAATTTATAAATGTTTTGTAAAATTTCAATAGATTTAAGAAACTTTTTTAAGCTACCTCAAATCAAGATGTTGGTGAAATGCTGCTAACGTTGAAAACGAACGAAAATGTGCTCAAGCGCAAATCACAGGACTCTACACTTTAACACTTTACAACATTTTTTGCATTTCAGGATCAACCAAATGGAGATCATAAATAATAAATACGAATGCTTGTAATATTTTACATTTACATAAATAAATACTCTATAATATAAATTATTAATGGGAATGGGAGGGACCAATTGTTCTATCTTTTTGTTGGAAGGAGATTCTTTATATCCCTGTGGATACGTACACTACGTTTCTTAACAATAGCTCAACTTAAAAAGTCCATATGTTTTAATGAAGAATGATTTCTACCGTTTCATTTATTCACATGCAAAATTGGTTACAGTAACTTGATTGTAACTTATTTGAGTTGCATTCAACTACCTTGCAACATGTGTGATGCTAAGGAAATCTCAAAAAAGGTATATTCGTTACCGGGTATCACAACTAGCATTTTTTGCTTAACATTTGAATCACTTTTTTTTTTAAACTTTGTTATGGTGACTTTTAGCCTCCAGAGCTAGTTCGTCACCGCACATTTGTATCACTGTCAAAGACTACCCAAGTAACATTTTTAAAACCATCCAGCTTCATTCAATGTTATTAAAGTTTTATGAAAATCACTAGAAATCAATTTGGTTTTATTTTGGAACGAAGAAGCGCCAATGGGTTTCATATTTTAGGCAGGTTTATGAGAACCTAAGTTGACTAACACCACAACACTTCTGAATCCATTTATATACTGTGTGAGTGGATAGTAATAACATCACTCATTTTTGCTGTTTCATAACTATAGAACCAATACATACAAAACTATTCTGCATTTTCAGTTTTCTTTCACACTTTATCGTGTTGTGACGTGTTTGTGAATGCTGCGAAATAATGCCGCGTGGAACATATTTGACAAAAGAAGAAAGAGGTAAAATTTTGAAATTTCGCGAATGTAATGTTGGTATTCGCAAAATTACTAGACTTTTGGGAATATACTTTGGATAAATTTGCTCTCTGTGAAGCATGACTATCTTCTGAAGATGAATTAAACTTCCACGATTTTAACATTATTCGCCTGGACCGAGATGATTCATATGGTGGCTTCCTTTTGGGGATCAAAAATGCTACCCCTTCTATAAAATCGCCCTCCCAATAAACTCAGGCATTGAAGTCGTCGCTTGCCAAGTAAATGTAAAGAATAAAGATCTTTGCATAGCTTCAGCCTATGTCCCCGCGAGGACATCAATAAACCGTCGTCAACTTTGGAGTTAAGTAACATTACTTCCATCTCCAGTTTTTGTTCTGGGTTATCTGAACTCCCACGGTACTGCTTGTGGCGAACAATTCGATGACAACAGAGCGCGTATTTTCTATGACTTATGCGACGATTTCAACTTGACCATCTTGAACACAGGGGAAGCGACACGAATAGCAAAACCTCCTTCCAGGGAGAGTCGGCTTGACATATCTTTGTGCTCTAATTCACTATCATTAGATTGTCTGTGAAAGGTAACCAATGATCCCCATGGTAGTGATCACTTGCCAATAATTATATCAATCACAACTAGTTTACAAAAAACAGACCAGTCAATCCATGTTCTTTATGAACTCACGAGGCATATTGATAGGCAACATTTTGCATCGGTGGTAACCCTTGGCATTGATTCTTCCGATCCTCTTCCACCATTAGAAGTGTATCGTTTCCTTTCCGAACTGATGTACAAAAGTGCATTAGAAACGACATATTCCAAGTGCATCCCTTAAAAGAAGACACGCCACCCCTGGAGGGGATGACGAATGCACTAAGTTGTATCTTGAGAAATCCAATGCGTTTAAAGATTATCGTAGGCATCAGATCAGAAAAAAAGCTTATAAACTTACTTAAAGCAAAAAAACAGGTATTACTGGCGTTCGTTTGTAGAAGGACTATCCAGAGAAACCTCGATGACAACGCTTTGGAGAAAGGCTCGCTACATGCGAAACCGCTCAACCTCCAATGAGAGTGAAGAATACTCGATCCAGTGGATATTCGACTTTGCCAAAAAGGTTTGTCCAGACTCTGTCCCAACACAACCGAATTTACGGGATACCACCCGAAGTAACGGTTTTCTGGACAAACCATTGACAATGTTGGGATTTTCAATTGGCGATATGATTAAATTCAACCTTCTGAAAAATCTCCCCGAAATCGCTAAAAGACGATTACTTAACCTGTACAACACTCTCTTGGAATTAAACATAGTTCCACCGAATGGAGACAGGTTAAAGTAATAGCTATTGAAAAGCCTGGGAAACCAGCGTCTGATTACAATTCATACCATCCAATCTCTATGCTACAATATTTAAGGAAAATGTTAGAAAAAATGATCCTATCAAGACTTGACCGTTGGGTTGAATCAAACAACCTGCTATCAAATACGCAATTTGGTTTCCGAAAGAGCAAAGGAACAAACGATTGTTTAGCGTTGCTCTCATCTGATATACAACTGGCCTTTGCACACAAGGAGCAATTGGCTTCAGTGTTTCTGGATATTAAGAGCGCATTTGATTCAGTTTCCATAGATATACTGGCAGATAGTCTGCACAGTAGTGGTTTACCAGGAATTATAAATAATTTTGTTGTATAATTTACTGTCAGAAAAACAAATGAACTTCAATCTAGGCCAACTGACAACTTCCAGAATTAGCTACATGGGCTTACCCCAAGGCTCATGTTTAAGTCCCTTAATTTATAATTTTTGTGTTAAAGATTTTGATAACTGCTTGGAAAATAGATGCGTGCTAAGACAACTTGCAGACGACGCTGTGATCTCCTTAAGAGGTCCGCGTGCGGAAGTCTTGCAAAGAACATTGCAAAATTCCCTAAATAATCTGTCGATCTGGGCCAGAAATTTGGGAATCGAGTTTTCACCGCAGAAAACCGAATTGGTAGTGTTTACTAGAAAGCGATTCCCAGTTCAACTGCGTGTCAAGCTGTTGGGAAGAGACATTACCTTGCACTTGGAGCACTCACATTGCGTATTTAAAACAGAAATTTCAACCAAGGATCAATTTTCTAAGATCAATTTCCGGAGCATGGTGGGGTGCTCACCCGCAAGGCCTCATTAAACTCTACAAAACAACTATTCTTTCAGTTCTCGAATATGGCTTTTTTTGCTTCCTCTCGGCAAGAAACAGCCATTTCAATAAATTGGAATGCATTCAATATTGTAGTTTACGTATTGCCCTTGGCTGAATACATTCAACGCATAATATGAGCCTGGAGATTCTGGCAGGACCGCTTACAAAACCGCTTCTGGGAGCTCTCATCTAGAATACTGATCAAGTGTGGAATCAGTAACAACATTGTGATTGAAAACTTCGAAGAAATGCTCGAATTGAGTAACCAGTCTAGATTCTTGCGATTCTATTTGAACTATATGTCATCCGATATTAGTCTTCCATGCTATAATTATCCTAGAGTACGCTTGCCTTATCACAGTTCCTTCATTGATAATGATCTCTCCATGAAACAGGCTATTCAAGGAGTTCCAGATCAACTTCGGCCTATTTTAAATCCCCATATTTTTATTGAAAAGTACCAACATGTCAATTGCAATAGTAGATTTTTCACTGATGGGTCGCGCATTGATGGATCCACTGGTTTCGGTGTTGAATACTCAATTGCCTTCCGGAAACTTCAGGAACCTTGTTCCGTACATGTTGCTAAGCTGGCAGCAATCAATTTTGCATTAGGGATAATTTCCGACATGCCCATAGACCATTATTTCATCTTCCCAGATAGTATCAGTTCTATTTGGGCCCTGCAGTCGATGAAAACAGTGAGGCACTCATCTTACTGTCTTTCAAAAACAAGGGAGCAGATGCGTTGGTCGAAAGATCATTTAAGATTACCTTTGTATGGGTCCCCTCACATTGCTCAATTCCCGGCAATGAGAAAACGGACTCTCTAGAAGGTGAGATTTTTGAAAGAAGAATTTCACATGATTAATTTTTCCCATTATTTCGTCAGAGTTCTCTTCATAGTTGGCAAAACGATTGGACAAGTAATTCTCTTGGGTGTTGGTTACATTCCATTATTCCAAATGTTTTGTCGAGAGCGTGGTTCAAAGGTCTTGATGTAAGTCGCGGTTTCATTCGTGGGATGTCGAGACTTATGTCCAACCACTACTCGCTAGGCGCCCATCTCTACAGAATTAACCTCGTCGATAGCAATTTATAAAGGTGCGGAACCGGTTATGATGACATCGCTCACGCAGTTTGGCATTGCCCGGATAATGATACCGCCAGAGCACGACTATTGGATACCCTAGTGGCCCGGGGTAGACAACCCTTCCGCGAGTTAAGAGATGTTATGTGAATACGTGATCTTCCCTACATGCAAGCTATTTACAAATTCCTTTGTTTGTCTGATCTAAGAGTGTAACGTCATCACCCCTTTTATTTTAACTTTAGTAAATTCCCTATCATTGTGTCCCAGTTGTACTATCCTTTTTTTTCCGTGCTACTTGTATGTACCTGCCCAGCAAGCTGTGGTCACCCCAGTTCCTGAAAGGGGCTACAGCGACCGAGGATTTGGTAGATGTCGCAACTTAGAGCAGCAACTGACACCTTAAATAAGTAACCTACCTAGCCCCTTCCATACGATAATGTGACCCATTAACCTCGAGCTAGCCACGAGTAATTGGCACCCCACTTTTACTTAAGTCGAAAAATAAAACAATGTTAAGCCTAACAAATAAACAAACTGATGAAAAAAATAAGGCCAAAGTTCCTCAAGAAATTAATGATTTTGCAGGGGATTTGTTCGTGTGGTAAACGGAGCAAGCCCTTTTGTGAAAACTTCAACTGTAAATGGTCAAGTATACATGAATGAATACCTGAAAAAACCTAGCCTCTTGTCACTACTCCAAAGATGTTCTCTAGTGGTACAAGACGAATGGTGTCAATTTCGTGCCGAAGGATCTCAATCCCCCAAACTCTCCAGCGTTGCGGCCAATTGAAAAATATTGGGTTATGATGAAGCACGAGCTTCGTAAGCATCCTAAAGTTGGACCTACAGAACAGGAAAGTCATGGTTGAATGCGGAAAAAAATGTCGGTTCAAGCGTTGTACAAAATCTTATGCGTGGATTTAATAAAAAAGTTCGGGCTTTTGGATTTGGTAAAGAAATACAGTGAAATAAAAATACCTAAACCAAGATTATACATTTTATTTTATTGCCCGAATAATTCATGACAATCGGTTGAGAGACTTGTTTTTGAGGACGAGTTTAAAGTGATGCAATTTAGCTGTGGACACCCTTTAATGCAAAAATTGTACCTGGCATCGAAAGCTCTCAATTAATAACTGTGGAAGTTCATTTAGAACACCAAGTTGAGAGCAAGCACTAAGCAAATTGTGAAAGCAATCAGCTCGAAATGCTAAATAAGAATAAGAAGAGTTTAAATAAATTTTGGATGTCCATTTTTTGCACTTTTTTGCTACATATTGTCACAAAATCGAGGCTACTTCGGGCTTTTTTATTGATGCTGAATAAAAAGAAATTGAAACATACTTTAAAATTCTAAAAATAAAAAGTTGGAGGGAGTGGGCAACGCCTCTCTGTCTCCCCTGGCTACGCGTATGGTTGTTACTACATAATTACATCCAAAGAAATAATAATTATTGTATATTTTAATTAGCTTAAATAGGAGAATGATCTGTCAGGAATTTTAGAACAATCCCATCACGCTATCTTTGAAAGAAATCCTGATGATTATGATAACTTCGGAGAAAATGCACTGCATCATTATTACCTCTAAATCATGAGTTTTGAACGTTTTGTCCTAATTGTGCTTTAATTTTTTTCATTAAATGTAGTTTTCGCAAAGGGCGTACTGTTATTTCATTATCAAAACAATTTATTTTGCGGTTTACGCCATATTGATTGTTGACAAAGTGAAAGGCGTAATTTAAATCAAAACATATACATGGCGTAAAGTAAAAGGCAATACCTACAAAATAATCAATACACCGGCGAAAAGTAAAAGGCGAAACCTAAGAAAATGTCAAAAACAGGCGATCGCCCTGATACAACTATTTCCAGTACATGTGGGGCTAACATTGAAAAAGGCGTAATTAAACATACTAGTATTGATAGGCGAATATTAAAAATGTGCAAATTTCAATGAAAAACAAACGAATTTCCATCAGTATTATATATTAATCAGAAGCTAGCTTTGTTCTCTGTCTGTATGCTAGATTGTATTTGAAATTATACGTTGATTTGTATATTACGATTTGAAATTCTACTTGCAGTATTACAATCATCATTTCTCTTCTGTTTACATTTTTCATCTTCGCCCTTATCGCAAATTGCTGCGGAGGAAATAGTTTTCTATTTCTTATCGAAATATTGAGGAAATAGTTTTCTAGTAGTTCTACGTCAACACTTCGTACAGTTCCGAAGGGCATGTTTTGTTACTAGTGAAGTTTTGTTTGTTTTGATTTCAGCACATCCACTTCCTGTTGCCCTACTTCACAAACTAGAAGCATGGAAAGCAAACTGATTTTGAACTGGAATGTCGAGACTAAGTCAATCTCAGAATTGAACGCATAACTTCCGGCTGAGTATATAGGAGAGGTTTTTTTTATTTGTGCACTTTGTTACGTTTCCATAGGAAGATCAACACTTGGATCAACATTCATTGCATATTAATGAAGTATAATGTAATCTGTTTTTATTTAATTTTCCAGCTGAATGATGAGTTTTGGTGCATGTGTCATTGATTTTCAGGATTTCATGAATGCGTGTTCGTTTTGTATATAAATCAACGAGCCGTACTACTTTCAATGAAACTGAAGTTTGTTGTTGAATTGGCGGCCCACCTGAACAGAGGATAGGTGAATTTGACGTGTGTTTACAGTATGGCGGTTGTTTCGTTTCCTCTTATTTGTATTACAATTTATCTGTTTTCACGGTCAACAATTGCCCAAACTAATCCCTTTTCCAACATTATTGAGAAAGGGGGTCCGATTTTGTTCCAGTGTGTGTCTTGAATAGAAAAAATAAATTGTTCTCTTGAGTCTACCTTAGTGAGTTGTCAGACAAATTACTAAAACCGGAATCCACCTTCATCATATGTTACTGATTCACCTTTTTATGTGCAAGACGTTTGACTGTTTCTCGAAATCGTCTTCACCAGCAGAAAGCAACTAGAACGTGACTGGGAACGAGGCGTGTTTCCACATACTGCCATACACAGCTAGCAAACCGATCGGCCCCCTTTCTCACACACCCTCTCCAGTCTCGAGACACGACTCGATTCGAAGGTCGATGAAAATAAAAACATAATTGGTTTATAAAATTCCCCTCTCCCCCTTTCGTCTTTCAATCGCCCCTTACTCACCCTCGCTGGTAATTGTATAATTTACGAAGTGAAATGGTCGCTAATTAAGTGTTAGCTAGAAAATGGGTCTCTCGCGGTTAGTTGCATCAATGTGACACAGACCGTCAACATTACCGACCCACGAGGAAGATGAACGCCACTTCGTACCCTGCGGGAACATGCAATGCATTCATTGCACATAACTCGTCGTTGTTATCGCTGCAGAGGTGCAGCAAAGCAGTTGCATCCCGTTCTAAATATGTGACCCCGATATAGAATGATCAAAGCAGAAGCGACGGCGACCGAAATTGTTCAAAATCGAATGCAGATTAAATTGAGATCCTGCTGATAGGCCGTAGGCATACATTCTGTGGCACATGGTTGTTGTGCGGCTGTTTTCTCTACAAAGCTGACCGATGCCATGGAGAGATATAATCAGAGAAAGCAATATTTTATCGAGTTCCGTGCGTGGCGTCGTGGCGCAAGGCCTTCGAAAATTGGATCGAATGTTTGGTCTCCTCCCAACTAATTACATTTTATCATCAAAGACATGGTTAGAATAATTTTAGGTTTAGTCCATCCCGCGTTGAATGTGGGAGTAAACTTGCTAGAAATAATTTTCAGATCAGACAATGAACTTTTATCGTATCTTCTAATTTCATCTCTTTGTTTTTTTCCAGGTGCTCCGGCAAGAACCACTGCAGTTTTGTGTTCTCTCAGGACCACCCGTTTGCCGTGGTGTGGAAGGAGGGCACGGTGCGGGTGAAATACATCTGCATGGACGGTAAGTTTTCAGTTATTCACAATATTAGCACGAATGATAAGTAAAAACCAAATCAAACGAAGAAAATGTTCGACTCATGATAGGGAAATCATCAATTTTAGCAGAACCCACCTTTTTCTGAGTATTTACTCAGCGTCGTGCATAAATCTGACGGTTTTGTTTGTTTACATTTGTTTGCTCCTTGATCATATTTATATTTCAATCGACAGAAAAATCGATGACTGTGTGTTTTTTTTTTAATAAGACTGTGTATTTAAAAAGCGTCAAACGTTTCAAATGAATCCTGGAGAATGTGAGCTGTTTATTGGAATACCTGTTACTAGAAAATGAGAAGAAAGATTAGTAGTTTCCATTTAAATCCAACTACTTTTATTGGCTATCTTGACAGATACGCGTATTTCGTCTACTAAGTGCAGACTTCAGTCGAGTATTAGTAAACGACACTGAAGAAGTCTGCACATTGTGAACGAAATACGCGTATCTGTCAAGATAACCAATAAAGGTAGTTGGAATTAAATGGAAATTACTAATCTTTCTTTTTATTTTCTAATTTGAAATGACTTTAACTTTCACTTTTAGACAAACTCATGTACATTTAAGGAAGCAGAACCTATCTTGAGCTCAACAAGCAGACCTTTAGGGGAAATCGGTTAATATGCACTGAATACCGAACACTGATTACACAAGTTATTCACAATTTATTCGTTCACTTACCGTTAATCGTTTGGCAACACACAAAACATTCGATTCTGATAATTTTCTTCCAATTTAATACGGAAAAGTTGCTGCTGCTATGTATCTATTTTAATAATATCACGAAAAACATTAATCCCATCTGTGTACATATGTTAAGCGTACTGATTTTAATCAAGAAAAAATATAAACAACTTAACGCTCTCCACTACTTCACCCAAAACTGAAGTAGAACATTTTACAGCACTTCACGTGTGTTGGGTAGCATGCGTATTACCAAGACAAAATGAAAGGGTTTGTTTGTTATTCTTCCATGAGAATATTGACAACAAGACTCACCATAACGTTGGGCATAGAATGCTCTATGAATGATTGAACACGCACACTAGCGTTGATGTGTATGCTATACAGTATGTGAGCAGTGCCGCCAAATTCAACAGTGATGGAAAAATATTATTAAATGTGGAATTTCATTTCTCGGTAAATATTGAAAAAATCTACAATTAGAAGTATGTTATTGTTTATTTAATCTATGGAAAAATAGAATAGTTCAGCTTTGGGCAATTTGTAGCACTCCCACAAAAAAAGGTGATATTGAAGTCCTGTTAAACCCATTTCATTCGAATAAGAGTCATAATAAAATAGTTTGGCAACATCAAGCGATTACGTCGATTGTAAACACGGTTCAGAATAGGTGCAAGCGTATTTAAATTATTGTGAAAATTAATCCCATAGCTTTCTAGTATTTTATCACGTAGATTCTCGTGTGGCTAGTGTTATAAGTGAAGCGTGATTTTTATGGTTTGTACAGTTACGCAACGAAAATGTGTGAGGATATAGTGCAATTAAAGAGAAAACTCGGAGTTTGGCTCGAGTACATTCCCTAGTACGGTTAGATCAATACGACGAATTTATAGATCAAAGGTAAGAAATTGTGTTGAAAATCTGACTGTTCATTATTTTTACGAACTTTAAGTCTCCGAAACGTTCTTGTAGCTTTTGATCATATTCAATATCTAATTTTATTTGCCAGGATTTTATATTCTTGGTTACTGCGTCCAGTTATTGGAGAAAATAAACATCTTCTTACGTTTGAAGTTGGATGACTGCAGAATGTGATGAATATATGTACTATGGTGAGCATAGGTTCCGCTTCCCTATATCTTCTTGGATGCACATAAAATGCGCGACCCTATATACTGAAAATTACGTCCGTACTTAAATTTACAAGACCATAAAAACTCAAAATGATAGCTTACGTGACATGATGAAAAAATAAGTGGAGGAACAATATTATTTGAGAACAATGATATTTTCCGAATGCTGTTGAGCGATTCCACGAACAAGTGGGAAATTTTTCCAGTTTTTATTTTTTGTATTTTTTGATTTGCATGAAACCTTGCATACAAGTTTTTGGGAAAGAAAAACGCCGTTTTGCATACTTGGTTCGCCATTTTGAATCAAGCCTTACTTATGAGAAGGGCCTATGAAAAATGCACATGATATCTTCAAAAAAATTTATCTCGGAAACGGTTTGTCCGATTGGTTTGGTGTCTTGGGTGAAGTTTTAGATAATTGTTGGTGCTATATGGAAAAAAAATGCACGGTAAAAATAAGTTTGGTTTTTGTGTTTTGAACTAAAATATAGATTTTCCCTTAAAAGTTACATGTCAATAATTTTTTAATTATTCTTATGTTATAGCTGACTAAAAATGCTATCTAGTGCACAGTAGGTTGTTCTGGAGAAAAATAGATTACAATTTAAAAAAAAAATTTAAAAATTTTTTAAAAAAAATTACAATTTTCAAAAAAGCTATTAAGAAATGTCAAAAAAGTTTGTCACCCTAATTTTATGAAAGAACATCAAATTTGCAAGCAAAAAGTACTTCGGTAACATTTTTCTAAAATGCACCGTTTAGAAGATAATACTGATTTAATATTGATTTTTTTGATAACTTAATAAGTTTTTGCCCTTTTCGGATGTACTCCGTGTTTTTTTCAGTTTCAAAAATATTTTTTTCGGAAAGATTCAAAAATTTTGAGTTAAAATGACACTGACAGCTTAAAGATTTGAGTGAAATTCTCTGCCTTAAAAGTATTTAGAAAAACAAGTTACAAAATCCCACAACAATGATTTCTTCAAGTGATTTTTGGTGCGTTGTGCTGAAAACGTGCTAACAAGTATCTCCAAACTCGTACCTGAAGGTTCGACGATACCTGAGCGTTCAACTCCACCTATCTTCCAACAGTCTTTACCCAGTATTCTATGATTTCTACCCGTGAGCTGTATAATAATTCTGACTCGGTTCTGAATTAATCCAGTATCTACCAAACAGTAAATGCAGAAAGGTTGCTAGTAGCATAGTGATTATAGTAATTTCAGCTCATAATCCTGTGTTTTTGAACGAGATCTAGCGTTGTTTGATAACATAATAATTGTAAAGGAAAGTGTAACACGTTTTGGTGCAAAGGTAAGTTTTAAATACACATTATAATTATATGTTTTGTGATATTTTCGTACAAAACTAACAATTGGAAAATATTGTCTATGTTACAGATTACAAAATGAGTAAAATAAAATGTATTCGCCCATTCAAAGACATTCAGTGTTCGAAAGAGCTGCGATATCTCACGGATGGTATCATCCAAAAACTAAAATCAATTGGATTTTCCAAGGTATCCACACTCAACACCAAGGATTTTCGTGTTTGTTCGTCTTGCCGTCTACATATTGATTCAAGAGCTCACCTCACCCAAAACGAAGAACAAAGCGTAGCCGGCGGCTCAAGGATGCCAACTGTTCAGACCATACCTGATGTACCTGATTCGCAAAGCTATGAAAGTTTGGTCACGATACCATCAGCGTCAACGCTAAGCACTAATTCAATCAAATGAAGACTTCATGATGCCTGTAGACGTCGAAAAATTCAACCGAGGAATAGCAGCTATTCGTGTTTCGCCTATAGATTTAGGTAAGGTTAAAAATGTTCACTATCCTGAAAAAAGTGCGCTGAAATCGTCGAAGGTGTACGAAGAAATCTTTTTAAATTAGACGCTAAAACAGAAAAAAGCAAACGAGTTTGATGAAGTCATAGAAAATATGAAAATGAAATTTTTAAATTCAGCCACAAGGCAAGAAAAACTATTAATTTTATCATTGTTATCAAAATCATGGTCAGTACAAAAAATTGTAGACGAATTTGAAACGAGTAGAAATATGGCATCAGATGCAAGAAAGGAAAGAGATTTGTTTGTATTTGATTCATCTCAAGGTTCAAGCTCTGGAAAAGCTTTGAGTAATGAAACAAAAGAACTGGTTTTGAATTTTTTTTGAGGACGATGATATAAGCCGTGCAATGCCAGGCCAACGAGATTTTGTTAGCGTAAAGACAGGAAATAAGAGATTAGCTGTTCAGAAAAGATTGTTAATGATGACTTTGAGAGAAGCTTTTAATCGCTTTAATGAAATGTACGTCAATGTAAAAATAGGGTTTTCATCATTTGCAAGCCTCCGGCCAAGGCAATGTAAACTATTGACTATCACAGGAACACATAATGTTTGCGTTTGCACTACGCATGAAAATGTCAATTTAATTCTACATAGCTTAAAAAAATACAATGTCTTGAATGATCTAAAAACATTAACGAATAGATTACTTTGCGAAAATAAGACAACTCATTGCCATCTACGAAGATGTAAAAACTGCCCAGATACCTCAGTTTTAGAAGACAGTTTATTGAAACAACTGGAAGAAAACTTTGTTGAAAAGCTTTCATTTGAACAATGGGTTACCACTGACAGATGTGATTTAGAAACTATTGTAAAGCAAACCGATGAGTTTGTTTCATTTTTCAGCTCAAAATTAGAAAGTTTGATTCTGCATGATTTTGTAAGAACCGAACAATCCAATTTTTTGAAAACTACAAAACAAAACTTGCAAGATGGTGAATTTTTAGCTATTTGTGACTTTTCTGAAAATTACAGCTTCATTTTGCAGGATGAAGTTCAATCACACCATTGGAACGCGCAACAGGCCACAATCCATCCTTTCGTAATATATTATACTGAAAATATGCAAATTAAACATTTTAGCTTCATTATAATTTCTGAAGAAATAAGACATGATTCAGTCGCTGTTAATTTGTTTATTGATAAAATGATAAACTTTTTACAAATTGATCAAAATAAAAACATAAAAAAAATTTTTTTATGTCAGATGGTGCTGCTTCACAGTGTGGTGGATACCCACCTTAACGATACTTTCAAGGCGCGCGATCAGCAGAAAGCGCAACAGTCCAAAGTTCCGAGAACGGGCGATTGCGATGTCATATGGTATTGCTTGCGGTCATAGGATAGGGAAGAAATCAGGAGAAAGAAGGGAAAGCATTAGTTATTGGTATCATGCTATGCGCAAGTGAGATTTTCATGGTGATATTCTCACAACGGCCGTTCAGAATGGTTCGACGGATGAATATGAGAGGTCATTCCCGATGAGTTTCCACTGATTTACTCCATTCGATCAAGTTCATTTATAGAAAACAAGAAACATTTTACTACGTGTTACATTTGGGAATATTTGGGCGATGATCCCCCATTGCATCTTCAAGTGATCAAGCTGTTCATTTTGGTTCAGGCACCTTTGAACGTTGATGTGGCAGCCTATTCAAACATGAAATCTGCCCCGACTAACTCGATAGAACGCACCCACACCCCTTTCTAAACAGAAGGGCAGGGGTGCGTTAAAAAGCTGATGTTATAAAAACCAAATATATCGATCATGTAAACTAAAGGTTTTCAAATCTCAGCTCTAAGTCTTGTCTATTTTTTTCGCACTTCGGACATAGATTTGAAGTTGGCAATTATATCCTGGAAGGTGTTGTATGGAATGTGACTTTAACTAATTACTTTATGATTTTCGGATTCAAATAAGGATTTAACAATACATCAAATAGAACAAACAATTGCGTGAATTTTTTTTGAGTAACTCCACTCATTAGCTTCTGTACATTATCTGGCTGCAGCTTCTTCTGTACAGAAACCCACTTTTTCTTCATGTCTTCCTCAAATTTGACCTCCTTGCGACGCTTCCGTAGTGCCTGCTTCATAATACTCCAGTATTTTTCGATAGGCCTTAGTTCCGGTGCGTTTTTGGTTCATGTCCTTGGTTATGTAAGTCACCCCATTGGCTTTGTACCACTCCAAGACAACATATGAATGGTGGCACAAAGCTAGATCCGGCCAGAAGATTTTTGGGCCCTCGTGTTACTTCACAGAGGAAGCAGACGCTTCTGTAGACATCCCTCGAGGAAGATCTCCCCGTTTACAGTCCTGGTAGTCAAGAACGACACACTCCGTTTACCACACGGGCAGATTGCATGTCAAATCATGTATTTCTTGGCAAACTTGGAAAGTTTCTGCTCCCTTACTTCCTCCGGAACATCAAACTTGTGCTAGGCGGTGAAGAACAGTAGCCCCGTAAGCTGCCTTGGCGTAAGTCTCATAATCCATAATGCGACTATGAGGCTTCGCCAGCATCTGGGTGTACAGTATCCGGGCCCCTGATTTTTCCGCCGTATTTCGCTGTTCGTTACAAGTCTGGAGCCTTCTGCACTTTGTACGTATGCAGTCCCTCCCGGTTCTTGACTCTCCGAAAGAAAGACTTGGACAGATTCAACTTTTTGGCCACATCCCCAACCGACCCAATAAGATTCCGCTTAAACGCTTTCTCAACACGCCTGTAATTCTGATCACTAATAGAAAATCCATTCTGACCGCATATCTCCTTCCCGTTCGATGCTCAGAGTTTCGTAGCAACGTTCAAACACACGACTCACCATTGACTGCACGTTTCCGAGTTGTTTTCCGATGTTCCGATGAGAGAGTTGAGGATTTTCCAGGTGCTTGGGCAAAATCAAAACGCGACGTTGCTTTTCGGGATTTTGTACAGTCTTCTTGTCCACTTTATTTGCCACAGAACGCCAGTTTGCCTTGAACTGTTTCTTACTCACAACAGCTTTTTGAGTCTTCTTAAGGTTCCGCTTGACGATGGACCAATATTGTTCGATTGGGTGGAGCTCTGGCGTGTTGGGAGACTTCTTGTCCTTTGGCCACTTGAACGTTGTTAGCAGCATACTACTCCATGGCCTTTTTTCGGTAATGGCAAGATGCCAAATCCGGCGAAAATAAAACGGAACAATTGTGTCGCTTCAAGTGGTCGAAGTGTTTTGTTTATCGTCGTGACTTGGAGTCACTACAGTCCAGCTCGTTTTTTAGCTCTATCCACGGTTGAAGGCGCCACTCCCAGCTTTTTTGTGACATCTTGGACGGAGAGGTTGGGGTTCCGCTCGAAACAGCGGGCAACTCTTTTTGTCGTCGCTGTGGCCTCCGGCTTTCGATTTGCCCCGATCCAGCTTTCGTGGCTGTCGACAAACGTTCACCGAACACTTTTAATACGTTGGTAACAGTTGATTTAGTCACATTCAACAATTTCGCCAACGTGGCGTGAGAGTAGTTAGGATTTTCGCTATGCACGTGCGTCTCTTCCTTCGACGACATTTTGATACCTGAAGTGCTAATCTCAAAATCAAAATAGAGGCGTGATGCTACGCGTACACATCTTCAAAATGAGGGGTGTGGGTGATCAAAACACCCTTTAGTCTACAAAAGTTTAAACCTCGCGGGTACCTATGCAGGTATAAAGGACTTATTTTTGAATTTAATAAAATAAAAAGCCTTTGGTCCTTGAGATGATACCATGAAATAGTAGTGGGTTGTCTGGCTGATTGTCGGGAAATTTCTCGTCAATTCTGTCCTGCTTGAAAGTAAATGTTTGACTAGGGCCGGTCCAGGATTTGTTTCGGTTTGGAAGCCCAAAACTAAGCTGTAGCGGGCAGGATCCGATATTGGCTTATCTTTCGATAATTTTTCTATACGGGATTCTGTGATTTGAATTGTGATAGGATTGCCTGATCGCTGGGAATACTTGCGAAAACTTGTGGTTGACATCAATAGCTTTTCACAATTATAACCTTGTAAAGCAACTGAACTGTTTTTGTAGAAGTTTGCATCTGTAGATAAAATCAGTTTTTTTTTGCATAATTGATTGCAATGTTTATCTAATAGATAAATCGTCTACCTCAAACCTTTGTAGGGGTAAGTGGCTGGACCATCATCATCATCACTTAAGGTTAAACAGCCATTTATTCCCGAATAGTTTTCCCTCAACAATCAGAATAAGAGAAATAAATTAAGTGAAAACTTTCAGTATGCAAATCTACGGAATGTTCAGTTTCCAACGCAAAGTTTGTTTTGCTCATGGTTGAGTATTGTTTTGAAATAGGACTACGTCTTTGTTTTCTATACTGGGGTACAATTTTTAAAAAATCGATCAGCGACCCTCACGAAAAGTGGTCAGGTCTTAAGCGGTAATATCTCAGTCATTTCTCATCAAAATTTCAAAATGTTTGCACCAATCGATCGGAAATATTTCAACGCATTAATTTCAATAGAACACAATGTTGATTTTGGGCCACATCCTGTTGAAAAATTTCTAAATTTTAATAGATTAAAAAGTATATTAACCCCTTCAGGCCTAAGGGATCGTAAATGACCCCAAAAGGAAAATGGCTGCAAGAAATCACTGATTGCATAAAAGTGAAAAAAAAAAGAATGAATTTAAGGCCTTATTGATAACCTAGACCATCCTGAATATGAAAAGTTAAGGAAGAAAAACGATATGCCTTATTAATAGTATAAAGCGTTGATTTAGAATATGCTACACATGGATACGTATTATTAAATTTTTGGTACTAAACGTTAAATATATTTGTATCTTTCTGGGATGTTCTAGGTTTTCCAAAATGTACTTGAGTTCAGAACTTCAGATCTGCAGCTATAATAGTAGCTTTAAGGGCTATGTAAGATTGTGATATGTATTCAAACATATTGAATGTAAATTTTGGAAGGTCATTATTTAATAATTTTGCGATGATCTAAGTCACCAAAACTGTCCTTGAGTATACAACTTAAGATCTACGGTAGTAACTATAGGTTTTTGGGCTTTAGAAAGTAACGCTACGTATCCAACGTTATTCAGTGAATAGTTTAGAACGTAAATAAACATTACGAAGTAAACTGGGATGTTCGGGGTCATCCAAACTGTCTTTGAGTTCAGAACATAAAATCTAATCCTAGAGAGTTTGAGCTGTTTAGTGGAATACCTATAACTAGAAATGAGAAGAAAAATTAGTATTTTCCATACTATTTTTTCTTCTCATTTCTAGTTATAAGATCTAAGTGGGCTTCAAATGGTAGAGTTGAGCAACTTGGCGGGAGGGTGCGACCGACCTCAGGTCCTCACAAGTTCACTACACGAGTCATAAGGATCACAAAAGACTGCCAGCTGAAACATGGAGACGCTGGTTTGGCGTAGCCTGGGCAATGTTGTCAATCCGACAATAAAGCGAAGTGAGGGGTGCGACCGGTACATCATATCATAATTTTCCATTCTCATATGCTGGTCAGGTCTTCCAGGTCGTCAGGTTATTTACGAAATAATTTGAAATTCTTAAGGAATTCTTTTTTTTTTCGTGTGCGGTCATATATTGCCTAAATTTTCTGGTTCATAATGGATGCGCAAGTTTGTCTACAATTGCAACAAAACAACAGTCGGCACACATGTAATTTTCAATTCATATTACAATATACCCTCACTATATATTTTATCTTATAGGACACTGTTTATTCATAGCTCTAATTCTGTATGTTTCGTTACATCGTATTACGCCAGAAAGGTAAATTTCTCTCAGGTACCATACAGTTTAGAGAGGAGGTTCTTGCGGTTATAGGATGATCATCTTCTGGTAGAAACGCTATGGCAAGAATGTGGGGATCAATTTTCAGCTGTATCTAGCACCGTCGGAGTGGCCTTCTCGAAAGTAGCAATGGATGTATATAGAGATTGTAGGATACTAGTATGTGTTATTACATGATGCATGTATTTTTACAAGCTCTAGCATATAGCAATACGTAACCGGAACTGGC
>JASCZW010014594.1:0-22543 GCA_034211315.2 Aedes japonicus
ACAAGCATGGTACTAAGAAGTGACCCTGGAGAGTTCTGCAATTTATTTTAACTAATCATAGAATTCCCATTAAAATGGATTCGGAGTTGTGTCATGAGATGAAATCTAGTGAAACCAGTGCGATGTCTCTTGAAAACCCCAGAATAAAACATGAAGTTGATCAATTCATTAATTGATCAGCTTCATGTTTTATTCTGGGATTTTCAAGCGCTGCTGTCCTTGGGATTGTGGTGAAGGTTGCTAGTACCCAAAAATGGGTGCCATTATGATCGATTTGCAACGCCTCTTAAATTTTTTGAAGACACAAGCCTAAGAATCTACAAAAAATGCCAAACATTAATCACATTGTTGCTGCACTGCGGCATACTGAAGTCATTAGGGTTGCAAAATGGTGAGTCGCAAAAGAGCGTGCGTGCCCGCAACATAGCTCTGGTTCTCTCAAGTTCCTACCTCATGCTTCCCACGGGTCAAGAGATGACAAAAGACCACCAGCTAAGGGTTGCGTTCTTAGCTGGTAGTGCAGCCTGGGCACTGTTGCCCTTCTGACTTCAGCTAGATTGAGAAGTGCGTGCCGAGCGTCTGTCCACCAAGGAGGTGCGGCTTAAACAGCGTCTGTTCTGGCATCCAAGGGTTTAGTAAGAAATGCTGTTTCGCGTCAACTATACCTAAGGCGGCAGTCCCACCAACGCGATGTAGGAAGTGCAACCCGGGTAAGGTAGCATGCTGAAATCTTATCCTACCACGAAAAGTGGAAGTATTCTTTACACGGTATATAATTGCAGACCATCCGTGGAGTTCCCAAGTATTGTATAGTAATCTTAAATTATTTTTTTCCTTCGTGGCAATGATAATGCAAGTTCGTCTACAATTGCAGCAGGACCATAATATGCAGAAATGCAGACAGTTCAGATATAATTTTTGTTTTCATTTTATATTGTAACATCGCTTCGCAATATTTTTTATGCTATTTTCAGTTTCAGATTTTTGCATCCTCGTTAGTTTTAGCCAACCTAACCCACGTTATGGTTTTGAAGAGGTAGGGTGATTTTTTAGGTTTTTTTTTAAAAGGGATCATACGACGGAATCTACTAGAATATTTTTTCCTTCTTTATCAAAAAAATTGAATGATTCAAAAACTAAAATAGAATTATAAGGTGTACTAATAAAGGACTCAATTAAGCAATTTTGAAAATTGGAAATTATAAGCCATATGCAAAGAACTTCATTTTGTTCCCACTGTATGTGTAACCATGAAATGTTATAATATTTCACCTATGTTAAATAAGCTTTTACCAATTTTTACTATTGGATTTACGAAATCTAAAAACTAGCAAACAATATTTATATGTTTCTTAAACATGTTTCTTATCATACTTTATTTTATATCTCAGAAATAATTAATTTTAACTAGGCGTCTTATGCGCGGTGGAATGAGCACACCATGACGGGGACAAACTGGCACAGCAGCAGCTTAAGAACATAACCTATAAGGAAAAACCACAAGTTGTCATTAATTTTTCGTGTGAAGTGTTCAAGTGCGATAATGTCAAAAGTCAATGAAAGCGGCCAATCACGATGGATTGTCAGTGAAAAGAGCCGCCAAGGAACATGGTATTTCATGAAAAACTCTTGTACGATAGTTGAAGCTTGCGCCGCAGCAGAAAGTTAGACTCGCCGGGTCATATTGCAACGTATTTTCTGAAAAAGAGGAGGCTGAGCTAGTACAACATATCCTTAAACTAGAAGTAAGCTTCTATGGAGTAACGGCACGGGAAGTCAGAATCCTGACTTTCCAACTGGCTGAGAAGAATGGGAAAACACACCCCTTCAGCAAGGAGAAACAACTAGCTGGAGTTGATTGGCTTATTGGCTTCCGAAAGAGGAACCCAAAGCTTCCATTCCGTTCTCCAGAGGCAACATCAGCTGCAAGCGCTCAGGGATTCAACCGGAGCTCGGAGAATAAGTTTTACAATGGGTTGGAAAAGGAATTTGAAACCAGCATGTTTTCTCCCAGCAGGATTTACAATGTCGATGAGACGTCTGTCGTTACGGTTAGATAAGATAATAAAATCTTGATTGTCCTTCACTTGTTTATTTGAGGTTCAAACTAAGAAATCCAAGGCTGCATAACATCAGCGGAAAGAGGATTGTTGTCCACAGCATGCCTATGTATGACTGCGACTGAACATTTCCTACCGCCTATGGTGATTTTCCTTAGAGCACGATTAACCGAGCAGTTAAAACACGGAGCGCCTCAAGATAAAATTTTCAGCTGTAATTAAACCGGGTGGATGGCACTGATCGATTTTAATACATGGTTCGAGCACTTCCTGAAACACGTCCTACATCGGAAAACCTGGTGCTGCTGCTGCTACTAGACGGTCATGTCTCCCACACACAAAACATGACGTTCCTCGAAAAGGTTGTTGAGAACAACGTTAATGTGGTGAGTCTCCCGCCTCATTGCAGCCATAAATTACAACCGTTGGACGTGAGTTTTATGGGTCCTTTCAAAACCAACTTTTCTAAAGCTATGGAGACGTTTCTGAAGAACAACCCAGGAAAAGTTGTCACACTGAACGAGATCAGCAGTTTGTTGGGCAAAGCATTTATGAAAACTTCCTGTGTAAACACTGCTATAAACGGATTCCGAAAGACTGGAAAAGTGCCATTCAATCGATATATATTTGACGATCATGATTTCGCTCCATCGTATGTAATAGACAATCCATTTCCTGCTGCGGATGAATTAGAAAATGATGAGCCGCCTTTCTAGTGATTCTAGCAGATGAAAAGTCATTTCAAGAACACCGAGGGTGTCCGCCGGTTTTGGAAATTGAGACTGCGTGTGATGCAAGGGTGTCAGCTCCCTTCCGTGCCGATCATCCAAAAAAACAAATTGGACATTCTTTTTAAACCCGGCCCATCAAGCGTCTATTTTGCCGATTCCCAAATCGACAGGAAGGAAGGTTGCGAGCATTCGAAAAAGGGACAAAGCTACAAACTTAACCACTAGTCTATACAGGAGGACATTGAAACAATTGCAGGCTACACAAGACATCATCCAGCTGACGAAGGAGAGAAAGGTTCAGCAAAAAGCAAATTCTAAAAATGGTTCCGAAGCTTCTAAGAAAAAAACGTGGACGCCTAACTAAAGCGGACAAGCGCAATTTGCAAAATTTGCATGATTCCCTTTGTGATTTATGCGGCAAGTTCTTCCAATGGTGGGCATGGTTGGCGAAAAGGCAGCCTTTGCTTTTAGTGGTTTCACGAATGTAGCGGTGAAAACTGCTCATCATGCCATCCGTAAGATTTTTTCTTTTTTTTTATCTCGACGTAAAGATATTAACATAAAAATGCTCCAATAAACGATTCTTAATTCCTCATAACTCTATCTTTAATTGTTAAAATATATTAAGGATTCAAAGCTACAATTTCTACCGATTTTTATAGATGTGCTCATTATGCCCCGTACCTCTAAGAATGCTATCATTTCCATCCAATCATAAAAATTGTATTGTTATGGTCCAAAATGGCTAATTTCATACTTTTTATTATCAGATCTCTGATAAAAAGACTTCTATTGAAATATAGCAGCGAAACACATGGAATTTGATTGCATATAGTAACAAAAAACTTATACATTGCTTATTATCGAATATTTTCTCATGTCTTGGCATACGTCATTGACAGGCATGTACCGAAAACTATACGCCCGAAAGACTCTTTTCATCCGTGGCAGACGAAGAAACTAAAAAAGCTTAAATCGACCAAGAGAGCATCACTACGAATATACACTATTATATATGGCACGCTTTCCTTGAAACATTTCAACGAGGATCAATTACGAGTTCAAGCAGGTCAGTCGGCTATGCTACTCTCGATACCAACAAATTGTCCGAAGAAAGCTGAAATCACTCCCGAAATATTTTTGGATATATGTTAATTAGCCACGCAGGGAGTCTGGACAACAATCTTCCATGGTCTTGAACGGTGAAACCGCTTCCATTCCTCAGGATACTTGCCGCTTGTTTTCGATCAAGTTTGCCAGCATATTCACTGACGATCAGATAACTGCGGCTACGAACAACGTTCCTCTGCATGGTCACTCATTTGGTGCAATCGATATCAGTATTAAGATGATCTCCAACGCCGCATCGCAGCTGAAGTCATCCTTCAATCCTGGCCCAGATGGAGTTCCGTCAGAATTTCTAAAGAAATACATTTCCAACCTTAAAGGGCGATACGGTCAAAATTTGGTCAATATCAACTTGACGTATTTCTTTCAATTTTGCATTTAAAAAACCTGAACACCCCTCATTTTGAAGGTGTGTGTGTGTAGAATGTTGCTCCTATTTTGATTTTGGAATTCACTCTTCAGTTGTCAAAATGCCGTCCAAGCAAGAAGAGCAGCGTAACAAAATGTTGCTCGCGCATCGCGAAAATCCGAGCTACTCGCACGCAAAGTTGGCAAAATCGCTAAAAGTTGCCAAATCAACCGTTACAAATGTAATTAAATTGTTTGGGGAACGTTTGTCGACAGCCAGGAAGTCTGGATCGGGGGGAAATCGAAAACCGGAAGCCGCTGAGACGACAAAGAGAGTTGCCGGTAGTTTCAAGCGAAACCCTAACCTATCTCTCCGAGATGCCGCAAATAAGCTGGGTGTATCGTCTACAACCGTGCATCGAGCCAAAAAACGAGCCGGACTATCGACTTACAAGAAGGTAGTGACTCCAAATCGCGATGATAAACAAAATACAAAAACAAATCCCGGAGGCTATACACGACGATGCTGACGAAGTTTGACTGCGTGGTAATGGACGACGAAACCTACGTCAAAGCCGACTACAAGCAGCTTCCGGGACAGGAGTTTCATACGGCAAAGGAAGGGAAAGGTAGCAGATATTTTCAAGCACACGAAACTGTCAAAGTTCGCAAAGAAATATCTGGTTTGGCAAGCCATCTGTACCTGTGGCTTGAAAAGCAGCATTTTCATAGCTTCCGGGACTGTCAACCAAGAAATTTACGTGAAAGAGTGTTTGAATAAACGTCTGCTGCCTTTCCTGAAGAAACACGGTTGTTCCGTACTGTTTTGGCCGGATTTGGCATCTTGCCATTACGGTAAAAGGCCATGGAGTGGTACGCCGCCAACAACGTGCAGGTGGTTCCCAAGGACAAGAACCCTCCCAACACGCCAGAGCTTCGCCCAATTGAGAAATACTGGGCTATTGTCAAGCGGAAACTAAAGAAGACTAAAAAAACTGCTAAGGACGAGCAGCAGTTCAAGGCAAACTGGCTTTCTGCGGCGAAGAAGGTGGACAAGGTGGCTGTACAAAATCTGATGGCAGGGGTCAAGCGTAAGGCCCGGCAATTCGGATTTGGAAAAGCGGAAGCCTAACTGAATATTTTTCCTGAATTTTATATTAATTGAACTTGAAAAAGAAATTTAATTTGATTTTTAAATAAACGATTTCACCGATTTACACGCGTTTTCCCTAGACCTAATTTTGACCGTATCACCCTTTATTCAGCGTGGCGTGTGTGTCGACACATACGAGGTGACAATTGTCGCCTCGTGTGAGGTGACTCTCCATTTGATTTGCACGGAGAGTCACCTCACCCGAGGCGACAATTGTCACCTCGCATGTGAGAGCGAGCCGTGTCGACACACACGCCACGCAGAATAAGGCTGTTCCATTCTGCTGGCCCCTTGCAAATCCGGAACAGACGGATTTCCTCATCACTTGTTTCCAGTTCACAAGAAGGGAACCAAACGAGATGAGGATAATTACCGAGGCTTTTCGTCTTTGAGCGCGGTATCGAAATTTGAGCTCGTTATAATAGACCCTCTACTCTCCCATTGCAAGCAATACTTATGTGAAGATAAACACGGGTTCATGGTCAGCCGTTCCACTACCACTAATCTGTTGTGTCTCACTTCGTTTATTACGGAAAATATGGCCGAAAGGGCGTAAACGGATGTCATCTATACAGACCTTTCAGCAGCTTTTGAAAAGCTCAACCACGACATGGCTATCGCAAAACTACATAAGATTGGAGTAAATGGAAGTCTCTTACAATGGTTCCGCTTCACCTCACTGATCGTCTGCTGACAGTTGCTGTTGGTGACTGCATGTTCGACGTTTTTCCAGCCACTTCAGGAATACCTCAAGGGAGTCATTTAGGGCCGCTGATCTTCCTGCTGTACTTCAATGATGTGAGCCTAGCCCTCGTAGGGCCCCGTCTTTCGTATGCTTATGACCTGGAGATCTTTTTACGAATCCAGTCTATCAACGATTGTCACCTCCTACAACAGCAGCTACAAATCTTTGCGGACTGGTGCAGCCTCAACCGTATGGTGGTTAGTCCGGAGAAGTGTTCGGTGATCACTTTCTCTAGAAAAGGAGCCGATTCTCTTCGACTATGAGCTTCAAGACACGGTAATCAAACGTGCGACTTACGTGAAAGATCCAGGAGTTATTCTGGATTCTCAGTTGACGTACAAGCTTCACATCTCGTACATCGTGGACAAAGCGTCAAGAGCTCTAGGCTTTATTTTTCGGATAGCTAAAGACTTCTCCGACATTTACTACTTGAAGGCCCTTTATTGCTCCTTGGTGCGATCGATTCTGGAGTATTGCTCTGCCGTCTGGAATCCGAGCTATATAAATGGCGGGAATAGAGTCGCATCGGTTCAACGCAGGTTTGTACGCTTCGCTTTGAGAAGGTTGCCTTGGAGAGACCCGTTTCGTATGCCGAGTTACGATAGTCGTTGTCGATTGATCGATCTTTCACCGCTCCGGTTTCGTCGAGACACATCCAGGGTTTTCTTTGTTGCAGACATTTTACAAGGTCGAATTGATTGCAGCGCCATGCTGGAGCAGATTAATATTAGCGTTCAACCAAGGGCATCGCGCAATAGTGGAATGCTGAGGATGCCAATACGCCGAAACAATTATATTATTCGACTACCATGTCCCTCGGCAAACTCTGTGCACACGCTTCACGTCATATTTCTCTGAAATGTAAACAAGTGTATTGTGGTATGATATTTAAGTTTAAGTTTATTGTATGACGAGTATTTTTAATACCACCATTTTGGGGCTTAATAAGCCTGTTGGTGCTGACTTACACGCACAGGAAATTTGCTTTCTTGAATTAACTTCAACAAATCTGGATTGTTGAACTAGCAATTATATTTTACGAATTCAACAATCATTTTTGGTTGAATTTTTCATGATGTTATTTGATCGAACAAACTGGTTTGTTGATAATGTACAGGTTTTTGCAAGTGTATACGAAAAAACACAGTGTACCTGAGTGATGTTAGGCCGTTCCCAACGCTGTTCTACTTTGTATGGGCTGTTTTAGTTTACAACTAGAACTGAAACAAGCCATTCCCAATGATGTGTTGCAGTTCTACTTTTCGAGCAAATTTTTGCAACAGATTTATAACTGCTCGACAGCTCTGTTTTATTTTCAACGCGATTTGAAACACGGATGCAACATTGTTTTAAACTGGGTTTCTTTGTAGTTGTGGCAGCTGTTATGACTGATGACTGTCAAATTAGTGGTTTTTAGTTTGTTTTGCAAGTGATTTTTTTAACGCGAAATTAAGATCGACCAATATTTTTAAAACATGGCATTGCGATTAACGTGTTTTTGTTTAAATTTTGACAGTTCCAAAATTTAAAACTGGCAAGCAATTTGCAACAAACATGAAACTCAGCGCTGGGAACGGCCTTAGAATCAGGGCTAGGCGACACGAAATCACTATTCGAGGAAGTGTTTGACGAGGAATTCCAGCAGCTGGATCATGAACTACATATGGCTAACTTATTCAAGCAGTTTGGCATCTTTTTAGAGGTCGCAGGAGCATTCTTCAGTAAATATTGAAGTAATGAATATACGTTGCCGACGCTTCGCACTATCGAATGTAATGAAAAAGAGGAGCTGATACCCATGCCATATTTAATGGACCGATTTAAACTCATCCATGGATTCAACCAGTGGCGCTGTGGTCAGGTAATCTGTCAGGTTGAATTATGATTGATGAATAAAACCTAATACCGTGCTGCATCAATATCCGGACAATTAAGCTGCTCACATTATGAATATGCCCCGTAAATAATAATATCGTAGCATAATGATGAATGCTTTTCGCTGTCATCAAGTAAAGTAATTAACCCTGATGTAGGACACGTATTTTGAGCTTAAACTATAATAAAATCCACTGAAATGTAAAAAATAATTTTGCTTGTCATGTTCATAAATCCGGACACTCTGATGGGATTAAATCAAAATCCGGACACTTTTGAATCGTTATCCGGACAGGCAAAATTATCTCAATTCTATCATTTTTATATCTTTAAAATGTAAAGGGTAAACAATAGATTCACTTATTTAATGAAAAAAGTAGCTTATAATATATTAGAATATATTTGACGAAGCATAAATACATCAAATATTATAGCGCATAATTAACATCTTTCTGCAACTCATGCAGCATTGCCAGCAGTAGGTATTTCACTAAGATAGGTACCATTCGTTGCATATTTCATACATCCGTCTTGCCACAGATAACGTATTTTGATGAATGTTTGACGCACATTTATCCCATGTTACTTTGTAAATTCAAATTACCGATATCGGAATTTTTTTTCAAGATTTTGAACTGCTGAGTAATTCGATAAAACATTCAAATGACCGTTACCCATGAGATATTAACACAGAGTCTGTTCCACAATTATTTTTTTTTTAATTTTTCACTGATTTTGAATCGTTTATTGAACAATCCGGTAGTCAAAATTTACCGAATATCGGAAGCCTGAATTAGACAACTGGCAAACCAACCGATTTTTCTACGTGGTAGTCTCCAATACATAATTTGTAAGCCTTTACAAAATTTGACGCGGGTGACGAAAGGTTAACAGATTGATGCCAATACTCAACTGCAAAGAAGCAGTTAATCCTTATATCTGCAGCATTACACATTCTGTAGTTTGCTGTTAAATTGATACATTTTACTTGCCAAGAGGATTGGAAAAAGTGAATCTTTGGTGGGAAAATAAAACCAAATTGACATGATTTTATCAACATTACCTATATGAATTCAATACAAATTTATTGTCTCTTCGTTTTATGTTAAGATTCATTAATCTTCTTGAGTAAAGATTGTTTTTTATCATTTCTTCCATCCTAACTCTTTGCTTCAATTGCCTCTCTTCAATTTTTCTCAATTTATCTTGTTTCTTTTGTATCTGTTTTGAATGTCTTTCCTTGATTCTCTTTTTCTTCAAGCATTCTTGCTGATGCTTCTCGTTTGCTTCGGCTTTATAAATTTCCATCCATTCATCGCTTGTAGCCACAGCTGGAAATGCCCGCCGCTTTCGACTTCTATGCATTTTCTTATGAGGTAAATTATCTGATTTTGAACTGTTTGTATGTATTTAGTCAGCCTGTTGCAGTTGTGAAAACGACTCGGAAGTGCTTTCAGAAAGGGTGCGAATCTCAAAACTGTTCGCTGCTTGTTGCTCTGGGAATAAATGAAAACACTAAAATATGTTGAAAACCAACGTAATTGTAATTTACCGCTTAAACTGCTCCTAATATGGCACGATGTACTCGGATCAGCATCCGTTCGTTTGTCGACGGTCAGTTCCATTTCTTCGGCATCTAATATTGTGTTATTTTGGTCGAGATTGATTTCATCATTTAACTCCTCGTTATCTTCTGTGAAAATGAAGAACATAATAAGCTTTAAGCTTTAAAGGAAGAATAAATATAACGTTTACCTAAATCTATTCCAAAACTATTGCCATCCATCAGTGAATTATTTTGAAGCTCATCCAGTATGTTTTCTAATCCCGAAGAATCAATAATTATATATTCTGGAGGTCCCTCAACTTCGTCCATGAGATTTCGCCAGAGTATGAATAGATTTGTATCTTCCAAATCTCCTGATCACACTAGTTTGTTTCGATGATCTTCAAACGAACCTTTTTGCGAAAAGGAAAGTTTTTCGTTCAACATCTGGAGAAATGTAGTTGCACACTCTGAAGGACGTGGATTGGATGGAGATTTTTCGATCACTTCCGATCCTCGCTGGATATTTTTCACCAATGCCGAGGGTGCAGATTGTGGAATTGGAAGGCTTTTTTAGTCGATTGCGTTTGAGGTAAACGGGAATAGGCCACATTTTCAACTGGTCATGCCAAACAGCTTTCATTGGGACAAAAAAAGCTACATCCAACGGCTGCATGAAATGGGTGGCATTGGGCAGTAAAGATACATTATACCTTTCTCTCGGCAAAAATTAATTATCTCAAATGTGGCGTGAGAAGAATGTCTATCTACAAAAAGAATGATGAGAAACTCTAACTTTCTTTCGACGGTCCATGGATAAAAGACTTTGACGATAAAATCATAAAATGCCTGTGTGTTCATCCAGCCAGAATCGGTATGGCCAATTCCCCATCTTTTGGGAACACTTCTTAAAACGCTTGATGGAATCCGTGATTTATAGGGAAACAGAACTAACGGAGGAGGCAATTCACCTGCGGCCGAACCGGAAATTAGAACTGTGTAGTTTTCTTTTTCGGAGTTTGAAGTGAGGGATTGAATATTTTTCGAGGCTTTTGCAGCGATCACCTTCTGCTTCTTAGGGACGAGACAAAACGAGGATTCATCCATATTGAAGACTCGTTCTGGATGCTCCAACACTTCAAGGGCGTTTTTGGATTCCAGATATTGTGTAACCGTTTGGAACCAGTTTCGAACTTCAACTTCGGTAACAACCCGTCGTTTCGACAAATTGTTTGCCGTCCGTTTAGATAAGTCCGGGTGACGTTGCAGAAATCGTCTAACCCATCCTCGGCCAGGAAGGCCATTTTTAAACACTCCTGACCTACCAAGAAATTTTATGGCGTCCCCTACCTGCAGCATCAATTTTCTCGGTGACAGGATATCCTGCCTCGGCACTTGCAATCACGTAATCGTATACAATTTGCTCTTCATCATTTGAAAGCACAGTTTGAATACCCTTCCGATTACCTGCATATCTGGATTTCACCTTATCTTCTAACGTACTTTTCGGGATTCCAAATTTTCTGGCGGTTCCACGGATCGACCTTCCGCCCTGCACCGCGGTCACTGCTTGGTTGAATATTTCATCGCGCATTTTCTATAAAATATATAGATACCTATTTAGTCCCAAAAGCTTTAGGTCACTCTCAATAGAGCGTCCGGATTTAAAAACAGCTTGAAATTTTGGTTTAAAATCCGGACAGTGTATTTAATCAAAAAAATACAATCTATATTAACTGGGAACGTCCATTGATTACGTCACGCAAAAATGACTTTTTATAACCCCCCCCCCCTTGTCACGTTTTTTGTATGGACCTTCAATTTTTTATGTATGGATCGTCACGTTTTCCCAAACCCCCCCTCCCCCTTACTGCGTGACGTAATTAATGGACCTTCCCTAATTAATAAATAACACTCCTTAAGCTTATCAAAACACACCTTTTCCATCAGTACAAAGTAACACCAATTGATCGTCTTATGATTGAAACACAGAAAACTCTAAAATTCAAAAGCACTATTTTTAATAATCCGCTAACACTCGCAGCAAAAAGACACTGTTTGACAGTACCCGGTACGTTTGGATGTTTTAAAATTATCTGTGATGGCCTACTACGACAATTATTTTTTCTAGAACGATCTATGATATATTTGAAAAGATCCTGTATGTAATTGCATCTCAAAAATTGTATAAATTACCTTCTAATTTAGATAAATTGATGGAGGTGTCCGGATATTGATACCGTCCGGATTTTGATGCAGCACGGTTTGTATTAAAAATAGATTGTATTCTTGAATAAAAAATTGAAAAAAAAATAATTAAAATACAAGCTGAAGATTTTTATCAGATTAACAAACATGTTTGTTAAAACAAGTAACATGGCATTGTCATTTCAACAAAGCAGATGGTTGGGTCGACAAATAAAATTTTTGATCCAATCAAAATAATTGTTGATAGGACTAACATGTTGAGATGTATTTGTAACTATCATGATTGTAGAATCAACAAACATATTGGGTAGAATTCAACAAAAATGTTTGTTAGTCCTCAGATGACAAACATATTTGTTAAATTTCACCCATTATTTTGTCGTATGTACAATATTTTTTTCTGCGTGTTATAAATAAAATATGGTTTCTTCATTTCATACTCAAAATCATCCCCATCAAGATTAAATTGAATATTGATATTGACAACAGCACAGGCGATAATGAAAATCCATCAACGAACAAACAAAACCAAATAATCAATTCGAAACTCAGCGGTTGCTCTGTTCAAAAGAATACTGTCATTTCAAAATTCAAATTCACGAAGATAGTTGGTTTGTCCGTCAAGCTTGTCTTCATTTTCAGCGCATTTGAGAGCAGATAAATTGATTTTTACTGGCACGGATGGGGTTTTGGCATTGATGCACGTGATACGTCGAACCTTCGGCGGATCATGTCGAGCTGTTGGTTGTTTGGAGGGTGCTTGCAAAAGTTGTACAAAGTGCTAGAGCCAACGTTTCAGCTTGTCGGTTGGGTTGTTTAGTAACTGACGAGTCGTCGCATGCATCGTTGTCCCGCTTTGGTGTCCTGAGATATCGAAGAGGAGGCGAATGTGGTTGATGCAGCTTTCTTACCTTCGGAAGCCAGAGAGTCCGCCCAAGCTCGCATGTTCCGTCGACACGACGCTTCACTTCCTTTTCTAGAGCCTAGTATCGTTGACGAAATAAAACTTTGGCTCCTCTGGTCTGTGATCGGTCTATCGCGGCTATAGCTTCTCTTCGCTTCGGCAAGCATGAATTTCTTATCGTTTAAATAGCGTTTCTAATGGTGATTTTTTCTAATACTTTTTTTTTATTATTAAGCGATTCTAAATCTTGGAGCAACCAGGGCCGTCATCATCGTCCCAGAAAGATTGATGCCATCAATGTTGAGCAAGAATACTCTCTGATTGGCTGAAAATTGATACTCATGTGGTTGCTGAATTTCGTTCCGACATTCAATTCATATGAATGAACCTCTCACATAAATGAATATTAAACACTTTAAAGAGCAATATTAGTTCTTCTTCTGGTTACGTTTGTTGTCAAGATTTATCATTTAATTATCGCATAGAAACTATAGGTAGTCAATGTTATGTTACCTGTAAATACACGCTGTAGAACCTAACGGGCCAACCAAGACTACATAGGATATACATTCACAGGGAAATAAAATTGCAGCACTAAAATTAAATTCTTTAAAATAACTTTTATTCCATCTCAATTCTCTTTTCTTTTCCTTTATCTAAATCAGGACGACATCTCCAACGCTTTCACTTCACTTCCAATGCTCGCTTCCATGCTCACTGTTAACATCCACGGGCCGAATTCGCTTCCTGTCCGATTCAAAGTTATCAAGTTTTAAAATTAGCTTATCTATACAACACACAGCGACAACGGTCCAAAAAACTGGAGAGTCAAATCTCAATCTCATCTCAACACACGCCACAAATAGCTTATCCTTCAGCGTGCTTTGCTTCCTACCACTGATTATGTCTCAGTTAGACACTGGGTTTCCCTTTCATTTTTCTTATCTGATGGAAGTTAACTTTATCCTAATAGTTAATTTTGTTTGTGATCTTGCTTTATTTTGTTAATCGTTTCTTTTCTGTTGGTTTAGAGTTTTTATTTTTATTTCACCTATCTAATGTTATCAACAAGTTCATTGTTTGTCCTTCTATCACGCTACACTTTTTCCTAATATTATTCTTTAGTTTACTGCGCTAGTAGTACGTACTAGGTTTTTTGTCTGTGTGAGTGTTTTGTTCTGTCGGGGACTTAAATGGTTCACGTCAAACACAGTCCGAAATCGATATATTTTCAATTTTGCCTCTTTTTTTCGGCCATGTTCAACTTTTGTCATAAATAAAACTTATCCTCATTCCGCTCGCCGTTTTATAAATCTAAAATGCTATTTTTGTTTTGTTCTTATTGTACACAGTAACCTCAAACATCGAGAGATTTTTACTTTTGTTTTACTGCTTCAACAATATCCTAATGTATGGTTTCTGTTGTTGTTGTTTTTTTTGGTTTCAATTTGTTGCTCTAATTATTTTGTTTGCATTCAGTTATTTACATGTTTGATTGTGAAACAACAGCTGAAGAAGGCTCTCTTTGATTCTGATTAGATTGAAATTTGTTAAATTACTAATTTATTTTTTCCATCTAGGTGCAGACGAAAAGCAATAAATAGATTGGAGCAAATTTTACGGTTAAATCAAAATCACTAGTTAGTAAGGCTTTCACATTCAATTAGGATCAAGTTATTTGTATTTGCACATTTTAAACCTTCGTACAACACAGAACGCTGAAACTAAGCTGACATTCATGGTGACTAAGTTGCATTCCACGATGCACCAATTTACTTTTTTTTTCTCACGAAATTACATCCTACAATTAAAAAAGCGCAGCTTTTCGAACATTACTCTACTATCTAAGTGTGGAAAATATAAACGCAACTTTGCAGCAACATCACAAACTATATTCTATTTATCATTAATATTATTTTATTTTAGACCTAAACCTGGTTCCGGTGTGTCCCCTCTGACGGAACGGAATCGACTTCGTATTCTCAGTTGCCATCGTTCTGCTCCTCCAGCCGGGTCCAATCCACGTCCAACGGAATGATGCTCCGGAGTGGATCTACTTGGTAGTAGGGGGCACACCGCCAGGCCTAATATTAGACGGCCGTCTCGTGGTCTGCTTCGTCGATCCGGCCGAGGCGCCACGCGTTCGGGTCCGCTGCTGCTTTAAGGGTGGGGTGAAGAATAAAAGTGGTGAAAGGTGAGTATTTTATAGTCGTTTTTAGGGTGAGTGTGGTCGATCATGCAGTTGGTGCATTTTAGTTGTGATTTCAGTTAGTTTTTTTATTAAGTTTATATCAGGACATTTATCATGCATTAAAGTACATTTATAGGAGACAGACTCAAACACCTAAAGATTGGACTCGGAAAAAATGCAACACTTTGTTTTGGGTGTAACTTTTTATCGCGTGGGTAAAAATTAATGAAATTTTGGGTAATACTAGTTTAGAGTGTGTAAAATTATATCGCGATCTGTCAAATAGTTTGCAAGATGCATTCGAAACGAGAAGAGCTACGCCAGCAAATCTTGGCCGCGGTGATCGATAATCCTGGTCAGTCGCACAGACGGATCGGCAAAAGGCTTGAATCCACCATTCCACCGTGTCCCGCGTTGTGAAGATGTTCCAGGAGACGAAGACCATCGAGCGGCGCGCTGGAAGCGGCCGAAACCCGAAAACGGAATACCCAGAGAAGGCGCGGAAGATAAGGCAGTACTTTAAGAATAACCCGAACCTTCCCACCCAAGACGTGGACGAAAAGGTCAATTCGTCAAAGTGGTTCGTCCAGCAGACCATGAAGCGGGCTGGGCTACGTGTTTTTAAGGTCAGGAAGGCGCCAAACCGGACTGACAAGCAAAACACGGTGGCCAAATTGGGTGCGGCTGTCTCGTCATGGCCGACGAGACATATATCAAGGTGGACACCAAACAAATCCCCGGCCTCCAGTTTTTTGTCGTCCCTCGTCCGCATGGAGGTTCCGGAAGAGAAAGATGGACAAATTCTGCGAAGAAGTACCTGTTGTGGCAGGCGATCTACAGCAAGCCGTTCGTTACAACCGGCACCATAAACGGGCAGATTTATCGAGAGGAATGTTTGCAGAAGCGCTTGCTGCTCTTCCTCCGATCTCACCGTAGTCCCACGCTGTTCTGGCCGGATCTCGCTTCAGTGCCATTACGCCAAGCTTGTAATGGATTGGTACGAAGCGAAGGGCGTTAATGTGCTCGAAGGAGGCGAACCCGCCAAATACACCAGAACTTCGTTCGATCGAAAAGTTTTGGGCGATAATGAAAAAGAAAAGCGGAAAAACATTCAAAACCGATGAAGCTTTGAAGAAAAATTTGTGTAAGGAAGATGGACAAAGCCTCGCCCAAGATCTTATGAGCAGTGTTAAGAGACATGTAGGAACATTCAGCTTGGGGGAGGAAATTCAATAAATAAATTGTGCCAAAACATAGCTAATATATAGGTATTTAATTCCTGAAAATTTGAGAAGTATCCGATTTAAAATGAATGTTTGGTGATCATTTTTGTGTGTCTAATTTTTTCCGAGTCCAGTCCTTATTCTCATATATGGTCTGAATAATCGATGATGATAATCAGCCTGCCACCTACCCACACAAATATTTGAGCTGGACGGTTATAAAAGCCTATCAATACCGTTATGTATGGAATATGACATCGTTTGAATGACCAACTCGGTTTCGCTCGGTGGCGTGCATTCGATAGGTCCGATTTACCATGACTGGCGCACAAATCGGGCTAAACTTCGTTGATGGCTTGAGTAATGTTGGCTTAGAGGACGTCGGTGTTTTGCGGCTTGTCCCATCTTCGAATTTCAAATTCCAAAACAACGGCGGAAGAAATGGGATCCCAAGTCCTGGGAAAACGTTTTTGTTGGGTACGACGAGCACACGAATCGATACCGTCTCTACGATCCTCAGTCGTGTAAAGTGTTCACCAGCCGTGAAGTGCATTTCACCGGTACACCAAGCCCACCAAATGGAAAGCAGCGTCAGGTTCTGGTTCCGCTAGGCTTCGAGGCTTCGTCACCTCATCGCCAGCCGCAAGTGATTCGGACGACTTGGAGCCCGAGAACAGCGAAACTGAGGACGAATTCTTCACGGATTTCGACGGCAACAGCGAGAACGATTTCAACGGTTTCAACCTCGACCTCGACCGCGACCAGCCGAGTTATACCAGACCCGGCGCAGCCCACATCCAAAGAGCAGTTCAGCGGGATCACAATAACGATCGACATGGGCTTAGCTAGGGTCATACTAGCGAATGGTGATCCGGATACTCATCAAGAAGCGCTGTCATGGTATGAGCGAACAATGTGTGAGGAGTATAAAGCGCTGATGGCAAACGACACCTGGATCTTGACTGCACTGCCTAAGGTACGGAAGCCGATTAAATGTAAATGGGCCTTTGAGATCAAGCACGACGCAGATTGCAACTTGGACAGACACAAAGCTCGTCTTGTAAAAGGCTTTTCTACTATGATGAGACCCGACAGATGGACGCAACAACGGCGTTCCTCCAGGGCGGATTGACGGAGGTGATTTACATGGAACAACCTCCATGTTTCCAAAAGCCGTTACACACAAAAAAGGAATATTGTTTTACTAAAACTGTCAACTGGCTAAAATCCTATTTGATAGATCGTCGCTTAGCTGTGAAAGTTGGGACAGCGCAGTCCAGCAATTTTTCAAACTCCTCCGGTGTTCCTCAAGGAAGCAACCGTGGCCCGCTTTTAAGTCCCCTGTTTTTTTAACGATGTGTGCGCTGTACTTTCACGATGGTGTCGGCTTTTGTATGCATATGATTTGAAAATGTATCGTATTGTTAGCTCAATCGAAGACTGTCAGGACCTCAATAGACTCGTAGATGTTTTTGCGGAATGGTGCGGAATCAACGAGCTAACCATCAGCACCAACAAATGCTCGGTGATCTCATTCACTCGCAAGAAAGATCCAATCGCATGGAACTACAACATTGGTGGTGAGCATGTGGAGAGAGTGTCCGTGATCAAAGACCTTGGAGTGCATCTGGACATGAAACTCACCTTTAGAGAGCATTACTCATTTGTAATCTCTAAGGCCAACCGAAACTTGGGATTTATCTTTAGAATTGCCAACGAATTCAGAGATCCATATTGTTTACGTGCGTTGTACTACTCGTTGGTTCGATCCGTTCTGGAGTATGCTGCTGTGGTGTGGAGTCCGTATACTGGAATCTGGACATCGAGGATTGAAGCTGTTCAGTCACGGTTTTGTTCGCTATGCGCTGAGGTTCCTACCATGGCGCGATCCTACCGATCTGCCCCCGTATCAAAATCGCTGCCGGCTTCTTGGAATGGACACATTGACCAGGAGAAGGCAATTGGAAAGAGTTTTATTTGTGCAAAAAGTTCTAACCGGTTGCATAGATTCTCCTAGTATCCTGGCTCAACTCAACATTAATGTCATTCCCCGTAATTTGAGACGCACTGATTTCTTTAGACTAGATTTTAGACGCACCGATTATGGTCAGAACGATCCACTACGTGTAATGTGTTGTACGTTTAACAGTGTGTACAGTTTGTTTGACTTTTGTATTGGTACTAAGAGTTTTAGACAACGATTGCTGAGTTCCAATATGTTTGTTTAGTTTGTTTAGTTTAAGTTTTATTCATGTAGACCATGTGGTCAGATGAATGTCACAATATATAATAATAATAATAATAATAAAAAAAAAGTTTGCACTTTTCTTCTAAAAAGTGGTTCTTTTTCATTAAATTGAAAGTAAATTATCTACTACAAAAATTATGTTTTTTGATTTGAAAGTGTATTTTTCGGTTCAGTGTGTAAATTTAAAAGTATGTTCTTTTACCATGAAAATTGTAGAACTGTCAAATCCACCAACACAAAGCATGTCGATCGTCCTCGTAGTCTTTATCGTTTGGAATTTTTCTCGATCACATTGTTGCATAACAAACAAGTGGTGGACAGTTTCAACTGGATTAAGGCGGTATAGAGGTTTTCAATGACGATGCTTTCCTTAGGCGGATAATAGCAACAATCTCTGTCTCGAAGGATGGGTATGCACTACATGAATGGTAATCTTTTAGTTAAATTAATCATCCCAATTTTTTATTTGCAGCGCTACCATAAGCGATGACAGATGGCAGCAGATGTTGTTCAGGTGTATTTGGATGACAATGTCCGACATGGACCTCTGTGATGGAAAACATCACGAAAGTTCATGTTGCAAAAAAATTATTTGCTCCATTTTCAAACAATGCCATTAATTCTACAATTAATCTGAAAATAAATCCTTTTATTTTTAAACTTTTTATTTTATTTCAATCCAAAAAGCACATTTTAATTTTTATTGCACAATATTTGCTGGACGAAAGTTCATGTTGGAATCAAAATAATTTGGTTTCGTTTTCAACGATGCCACGGTTTTGATTTGACAGTTCTACAATTTATTCTGAAAATTTCAACTTTTAAATGTACAGAGCAGGAAATTTTTGAATTGACGGTTTGAAGGTTTTTGTTTTGAAAGCAAACCGCTTTCTACGAAAAAGAACCAATGCAACTTTTCAATTTTGGCAATGGTTTTTTTAATTTTAATAATCATTATTCTTTGTGTGTAGAATAAAGCCCTCTATGCACTCAAACAGTCCAGTCGAGTTTGAACGCTAAACTCGATGCGGCGCTGATAGTTTCGGAATGACTCCTTCCAAGTACTATCGCATCCATGGCAACAGAATGATATTCGTTGCGATCAACGTCGACGATGTGATTATCTTTTCCAATGATCATTCGTTGACCAGTGACATCAATATGAAGGTTATTAACACTCGAACATCAGCAAGGTCGAGCCACGGGATTCAGATCACACGTGACAACGATGCTGTATCCCTAGATCAGGAAGCTTAAATCAAGTCGCTGCTTTCTATTGTACTTCAACATGCAACATGCGAAGACAGTGTTGACCGCGATGAATTCCAGCCTGAAGCTGACCAAAGAGATGGCCCCGCAGACCGCGGAAGAAATTGCGATAATGAAAGGTATTCTGTACCAAGAGGTCGTAGCTTGATGTTCTCTTTCGCGTAAATCAAATGAGTCGCATCAACACGAAACCGGGACCGAAGCATTGGGAAGCTGTAGAGCACCTATCCCGATACTTGCGAGGTACGTCGGAGCTCAAGCTGCGCTACACCAAGCAAAGCAGTCCCGACATGACAGGTTTTTCTGGCGCTAATTGGGAATCGGACGTGGATGAGATATACTAACGGCCAAATCTTTATGTCTCAAGGCGATGCAGTGTCCTGATCTTGCAAGCGGCAACCCACCATTGACATTTACTTTATCTATAGAACCATATCTGGGCCAGCGTTGAGTTTAACCGAACTCTTGCCTACTTTGATAGTAGTGTGTAAGTGATTTTTCACTTTTCTATTGTACCGTAGAGCGGGGTGACTTCGACCGCCAAGTCCGATATTTATTCAATTTAAAATTATCCTTCTCCAAGTGCCTGAATTTTTTAAGCTTTGAACCATATATATTCAGCATTTATTAGGGTATATAAATGCATTTTGTTTTTAGCGCATTTCTCTATTTCCTTCGCTTTAAAATAATATTTTCAAAAAAAATGTTGTGCTAGGAAGAACACCCATCATCGATACAAATGGAAAAAAACATGTTTTTTTTAATTAAAACCCTCTATTAAAAACGACCTAAGTGAGGTATTTCTGTTTGCCTAATATTATGGTAAACTACTGAAAAATAGCAATGGATGGGCCGCTCATAAATTATGTCATGCTTTTAATGGAAGGGAGCTTTGGGAATTGTGAAAATGGTCCTTTTTTGCGTGACATAATCAATGAACGTTCCCTATGGGGAATGGTCCACCCCTGTGCTATTCGGGAGACATCTGCATCAAACGGTTTGCATAAAAAATTGGTGTTGTTTTATTCATTTATACACTTCAAATGGATAAAATTGATTTTGATCGAAGTCCTCATTATTGAAAATTGGTACTTGGGAATTAAACAATTTTTTTAGAGTTCATCTGACATAATAAATTTTTAAAATGTCTGATGTAGTGTTATACCTCTGATAATGCAGTACTGGTTTCAAAAATGTAAAACAAAAATTAAAAGATAATTATCATAGAAAATTTTGAGAAATAGTTTAAAAAGTAATCGAAATCACCCCGTTTTACGGTACTGTACTTATTCTCTTCATTCAGAACCAAGCGTTTTTGCAACACGGACGCACATGTATGACTGCACATTTTCTTCTCAACAATGCAAAAGATAATAGCGAATGGCTAAAAAGTTACAGCCAATTGAAAATGATGCAATTTGATTCCACACACCCTCTAAGCAAATCTATTGGTGATAAAAAAAAACAGCAAACCGTAGATCATGATGATGCTGCCTACGGCTCGATTTACTTTGAAGTAAAAGGTCAAAAGGGGGTTTGCGGCAAGATCGTTATTCTGTTCATGTTTTAGAACTACAAACAGTGACGCGCGCTTTTTCATTCTGAAATGATTCCTTGGCAAAAACTGCTTTGAAATTCATCACAAAAGTCAATTGTAACCTCAAATTCCAAGTTTTCCGACTTGGCTCACTTTGCCACATTGAGTTGTCAGTCTTTTAGCTATGAAGTCTTCGGCTTAACCTCACGAAGCATTCGATTTACACGAATTGGATTCAATTGCAATTCAAAGAATAATCAGGATATTTCATCCGTAAATAAGGTCAGTATCCCCAATAACCCGGATACCTAAAAACTGAAGTAAAACACATATTTCGCAATATATTTCAATTGTTATTGTTTATTTCAGATTCATGGCATATGATTTAACCATTCACGATGTCAAACCAGTAGTTTGTTCGGTTGTTGAATACAAGTTTCGATCTTTGCGCTAAACTCCGTCCATTGAATTTTGTACAGACTCTTCAGATATCGTACTTGTCCTTTCTGTTCAAATTTGTTGAAAGTGTTTGATGTCTTTGATTCCTTGTTTCTTTCCAGAAAACTTCAACAAAGCCCAATATCTCCCGATTGGTCGTAACTCTCGACAATTTGGTGAATTTTGGTTGCACGATCTTCAGGAAGTCTGTCCAACGTTGATATCGTAGCACGTAACTTTGAGACGATAGCGGAAACGTACATCGAACTTAAGGCTGAAGCTGGTAGGATTAGGCGTGTGATTAAAGCATTGGAAACAAAATGCATGAAGGAAAGAGGCTCACGAGAAGACAATGTTAGCCTCCTACCACAAGTTCAGATCGACGGTGATGAAATTGGGGTAGTAGACTAATTCGTGTATCTGTGCTCATTGGTGACCGCCGATTACGACACCAGCAGAAACATACAACGGTACATTATGGCTGGCAATCGTGCCTATTTTGTACTCCAAAGGACCCTAAGATCGAACATAGTCCGCCGAACTACAAAGTTGACCATCTTCAAGACATTATTTAGACCGGTAGTTCTCTACGGTCACGAAACTTGGACATTGTTAGTGGAGGACCAACGCGCCTTTGGTGTCTTTGAATGGAAGGTGCTGCCTTCGATCTACGGTGGAGTGCAGATGGAAGACGGGACGTGGAGGAGGCGAATGTACCACGGATTGCACCAGTTGCTGGGAGAATATCTCATCGTTCACATCGCTAAAATCGGGCGACTACGATGGGCTGGGCATGTAATAAGAATTCCGGACGACAGCCCTGTTAAAATGGTTCTCGAAAACTAAACGACGGGTACAAGAAGAAGAGCTGCTTTTTGTTCAAATTTATTGAAAGTGTTTGATATTTTTTATTCCTTATTTCTTTCCAGAAAAGGTTTC
>JASCZW010014595.1:0-22549 GCA_034211315.2 Aedes japonicus
CAAAAAAAAATGTTTAACTGTAAACAAAATACTACTTGATTAATGAACAGAACAATCAAACAAAAATCAACGCTACAACCACTTTCTCTGACCGAGAGCTTCTCGCAGCGGTGAAACATCTTGGTTCTCTAGACCACCGACTGACTATAGATCGCCGATTCAATTTTATCGAGGCAAGATTCTACGCCCGAAAATGGAGCATTTTCCAGATCAGATCCCGCACCTAAACAATCGGCTCCGGGTAGCTGCAGAATTCACATTCAATAACATAAGTTTTTTACGAAATTGACGATCACCTTGGAGGAAGACTTTGCGTACCTGCAGGTATAAAATAGATCCTACTGCGATCCTTAGCCTCTTGTCTAGTAACTCCTATCCCAACCTACCTGTGGTGCTGACTAGGATATGAGTAACCATTGGAGAGGTCGGGTAGGACCTTGGTCATACACCGGCGGGGAAAGGGGGCTACCCTCTTCAAAGGATGCAGTCTATCTGAGCGTCTGTTCTCCATGTTAGGAGCGGCTGATCATCATTCTTGTGCCAGCGTGGGACTCTAAACAGTGCTGTGCACGATGGTCCTCCGGCGAGACAGGGGGTTGGGGAAGGCCCAACAAGCCGCCCTTAAAAAATCAATGTTACAAATAATACGGACCGGAACAATCCGCAAAGACCTAGGCGACGAATTAAGGACTACGATTGGAAACTCGGAACATGGAACTGCAAATCGCTCTGCTTCCCTGGCTGCGATAGGTTAATCTATGACGAACTTCAACCACGTAACTTCGAAGTCGTAGCACTGCAGGAGGTTTGCTGGACATAAGGTATGGAAAAGCGGGCATCGAGCGGCAACTTTCTACCAGATCTGAGGTACCACAAACAAGCTGGGCACCGGCTTTGTGGCGCTGAGAAAAATGCGTCAACGCGTGATTAGATGGTTTCCGATCAACGCTAGAATGTGCAAGCTGAGGATCAAGGGCCGATTCTTCAACTACAGCATCATCAACGTACACTGCCCACACGACGGGAGACCCGATGACGAAAAAGAAGCGTTCTACGCGCAGCTAGAGCAAGTGTATGATGGCTGCCCACAGCTGGACGTAAAAGTCGTCATTGGTGACATGAACGCTCAGGTAGGAAGGGAGGCAATGTACAGACCGGTAATAGGGCCTAACAGCCTGCATACCGTATCGATCGATAATGGCCAACGATGCGTGAACTTTGCGGCCTCCCGTGATTTAGTAGTTCGAAGTACCTTCTTTTCCCGTAAAGACATCCATAAAGCCACTTGGAGATCACTTGACCTACGAACAGAGAATCGACCATGTTCTAATCGACGGGAAATTCTTCTCCGATATCATCAACGATCGCACTTACCGCAGTGCGAATATAGACTCGGGCCACTACCTAGTTGCAGTATGTATGCGCTCGAAACTCTCGACGGTGTACAATACGCGTCGAATTCGGACGCCACGACCTAACATTGAGCTATTACGGGAAACCGGAGTTGCCCAGGAATACGCGCAACAGCTAGAAGCAGCCTACCAACGCAAGAGCAGCTTCGCGCTGCTACTCTTGAGGATGGCTGGAGAAGTATTCGAACCGCCATTGGTAGCACTGCATTAGTGACACTAGGTACTTCTGCACCGAATCGGAAAAACGACTGGTTTGATGGCGAATGCATGCAGTTAGTAGAGGAGAAGAATGCACCACGGGCGAGAATGCTGCAACACCGTACGAGAGCGAATGTGGAACGGTATAGACAGGCACGGAACGGACAGAATTCTATTCTTCGAAGGAAAAAGCGCCAGAGGGAAGATCGAGACCGCGAAGAAATGGAAGCACTGCACCGTACTAACGACACACGCAAATTCTATGAGAAGTTGAACAGCTCGCGCAAAGGCTACGTACCACATGCTGATACGTGCAGTGTGAACGGTAATGTTACAGCGAACGACAGTGGCGCGGTAATAAATCTAGGAACACGCGCAGAATATGACAGGACCCCGACCCCAACCCTTCAGGAAGTTGAGGAGGAAATCGGTCGGTTGAAAAACAACAAAGCCGCTGGTGTTGACCAACTCCCAAGCGAGCTATTGAAATACGGTAATGAAGCACTGGCCAGAGCGCTGCACTGGGTAATTACCAAGATTTGGGAGGAGGAATGATTACCGGAGGGTTGGGTGGAGGTAATAGTGTGTCCCATCTATAAAAAGGGCGACAAACTGGATTGCTGCAATTATAGTGCGATCACGCTACTGATCGCTGCCTACAAGTTGCTCTCCCAAATGTTATGTCGCCGCCTGTCACCAATTGCAAAGGAGTTCGTGGGACAATACCAAGCGGGTTTGGTGCCCGCGCTACTACGGACCAGATTTTCGCGATTCGGCAAATGCTGCAGAAATTTCGCGAATACAATCATCATCTTTTCATCGATTTCAAATCAGCGTATGATACAATCGATCGAGACCAGCTATGGTAAATCATGCACGAATATGGATTTCCGGAAAAACTGACGCGGTTGATCAAAGCTACGATGGATCGAGTGATGTGTGTCGTCCGAGTATCAGGAACGCTCTCGAATCCCTTCGAATCTCGGAGAGAGTTACGGCAAGATGATGGATTGTCGTGTTTGTTGTTAAACATTGCATTGGAGGGTGTGATTCGAAGAGCTGGGATAGAAACGAGTGGTACGATCTTCAGGAAGTCTGTCCAACTATTTGGCTTCGCCGATGACGTTGATATCGTAGCACTTAACTTTGAGACGATGGTGGAAACGTACATCAGACTTAAGGCTGAAGCTGGTGATTAATGTGTTGAAAACAAAATATGTACATGAGGAGAATAGGTTCACGAGAAGACAATGTTAGCCTCCTAGCACGATATCAGATCGACGGTGATGAAATCGAGGTAGTAGACGGATTCGTGTATCTGGACTTATTGGTGACCACCAATAACGGCACCAGTAAAGTGACACAAAAGCGCATTATGGCTGGCAATTGTGCCTACTTTGGACTCCGAAGGACGGTGAGATCGAACAAAGTTCGCCAAACTACAAAGTTGACCATCCACAAGACATAAATTAGACCGGTAGTTCTCAACGGCCACGAAACATGGACATTGCTAGTGGAGGACCAACGTGCCCTTGGTGTCTTTGAACGGAAGGTGCTGCGTGCGATCTACGGCGGAGTGGAAGACGGAACGTGGAACCACGAATTGCATCAGTTGCTGGGAGAACCTCTCATCGTACACATCGCCAAAACCGGTCAACAACGATGGGCTGGGCATGTCGTAAGAAAGTCGGACGACAGCCCTGTTAAAATGAATCTCGGAAACAAACCGACGGGAACAAGAAGAAGAGGCGCGCAACGAGTAAAGTGGATCGATCAAGTAGAAGGCGACCTGCGGACTCTCCGCAGACAGCGAGGCTGGCGAGGTACAGTCATTGACCGATTACAATGAAGACAACTTCTGTGTACAGCAGAGGCCACACCAGCCTTGGTCTAATTGGTAAAGGTTAGTTGGAGGAAGACGGCAATATGACCGATTCCAACCTTTTCTAGGACATTAAAACTTCTCTTCGCGTCCTTGATTACGGGGGAAGACCATTTGGCATAAGGTTTGTTTAGCATAAGGTTGTTTAGCATAAATTCATTTGGTAAAACCATAACTTGAGCTAAGTGATAATTTGGCATAAAGCCGTTTGGCATAATGACCATTTGGTATAACACTCTTGAAATAATAAAGAATCCAAGCGGTCATTTGGCAAAATGACCATTTGGCATAATGTCATTGGCATAACATTATTGGCATAAGTTTTTTTCCATTGCAATAATCCCTTTTTTTAAATCAGCTGTTCTTCAAAATGTGGCATTCATAGGTTTCAAGGTTAAAATTGCAATTTAACAATCAAATGTTTTCTACTCTGATGTTGATCTGTGAATTTTTGGATTGACTAACCAAGTAACACACAAAACATCTCTTAAGAATGATTAATCATTGTTTGTATTATAAATGTATTACAAACGTATTGCAAAACATGTCAGTTCGGAGCGGCGTATTCTATATATCACTATGACTAAAGGTCAAGCTGAAATACTTGTTTCAGTATGTATTGCTTAGTTATGTTTGGCATAAATCATTCGAACCGACTAAAACGCAATTGTCACAAATATTCCAATATGGAAAGTATTGTAATCTCCCTACTTTATTAACTCTATTAACTGTTCTTTAAAATTTTCTTAAAATACTTTACAGTCTATGATATAATTACTATAAGAAATAATTCACATTTCTCTAAAATTTCAATGTATGCATTTATGCCAAACTGTCATTATGCCAAATGTTCCTGATGAAACGTTAATTTACAGATTTAATTCAAATAATCACACTGTTCGGTGCCAATGCCAAAAGACCTTCATACCAATTTAATTTTGAATGTCTAGGTTATGCCAAATTATATTATGCCCACTAAACCTGAAGCATCTTTCATTTTCCGATATTTATGTTTAAATCCAAATGACCGTGATGTTTATTTGTTTGTTGGCAAATGGTCATTATGCCAAACGGGCTTTATGCCAAATGACCATTGTTTATCGTACATCTTATGCCAAATGACATTATGCCAAACGACTTTATTTCAAACAACCTTATGCCAAATGACCTTATGCCATATGGGGTAGCTCCCTTGATTACCATGAAGGGTAATTAAATTAATTATTAAAAAAGTGATAGGATAGGGAACGGCTTAAGCACCCCATGACCCTATTCCAAGCACGAGGTAAACGTTGACTAAAATATTTACCTGCACTTAGTAATTCAGAAAAAGCACCAAAAATGAAAAAAGTGCCACTAAATTATTAAGGCGTACCAATACAGTGTGATCAGCATTAAAATTAGAATGAGCAATAAAAGATGAGAAAAGATCTTCGGATAATCTAATATGACCGGTAAATCGTCAAATAAAGCAACAGCTATTAGTATATGTGCAATTAAATACGGCAGTATTCCGCCAAATTACGTAATTTGAGCACTAAACCATTCGCATATAACTTCAATTTTATTGATTTTCCCATAAAAACAAAATGAGCAATGGATAAATAAATAACCATATAGATATCCATTGCTCATTTTACTGTTTTTATGGGAAAATCCAATAAAATTGAAAGACATATGCGAATAGTTTAGTGCTCAAATTACATAATTTGGCGGATATACTGCCATATTTAATTGCACATACTACTAATAGCTGTTGCTTATTTGATAGATTTACCGGTCACAATTAGATTATCCGAAGATCTTTTTCATCTTTTATTGCTCATTCCTAATTTTTAATGCTGATCACATATCATTGGTTGGACAGGCCTTAATAATTTAGTGGCACTTTTTTCATTTTTTATTGCTCAAATCTCTCTTTTAATTGATGATTAATTATGCTGCCGTAAACGTTAACCTACAACGCTCATTTTTTGTAGTATGTTGCATCACTACATTCACTACACTTTATTGCTTATTTTGACATATACGCGTATTTCGTCTACAATGTGCAGACTTCGTCAGTGTCCTGTACTAATAACTCGACTAGTCGAGTCAACTAGTAAGTAGTTCCAACTACTCCTAGTTGGAATTAAATGGAAAATACTCATTTTTCTTTTCATTATTAGTTACAGGTATTCCACTAAACAGCTCAAACTTCTTAGGATTCGTCAGTTAATAGTTTCTTCCCCTCTCTGTCATCAAGCAAAAGTTATTCAAGTTCTTCAAGTTCTTCAAGTTCCAGCTCTCAGAAAACCTCTTGGTTAGCTCGACCCATTTTTTTTTGTAGTTGAATATTGTTCATAACTTTAGAGGAATGTGCTAAAGAAACCAAAATTGCCAAGGAAGTTACCTTTGCCTAACAGCCCACTGCGGGGTAGGTCAAGGCACGGATGAATCCGCCACCTCAACAAGGAAAAGTAACGTGTTGGATCGCGCTCATGTACCACTGATAGCTTGTGATAGTTTCTAGCGGTTTTTTGTATGCACTCTGTTTTGATGCGTACATTGGAGAGGAACCCTCTCTTGTTTTGGGTTTGTTTTTATTCACAACGTCTAATGATCACTCAAGTCACTCATGTTTACGGTTTGCTGAAATGTTTCGATTGCTAAGTATTTCAATGACGTTAAAATATATTGTTTATATTTATAACGCATTAAAAATCAAAAATAATACGAATGTTTCTGCAAAACTCGTTTAACATGTAATATTTCAGTATTCTCTATATTCGATAATGATTATTGTGATGCTGAGATGAAAATATGGCGAAATTTGTACAATAGGTAATTTTTCGCTTTAGTCAATTCACTTCACTGGTGCCGTGTTGAGAAGATTCCGAAGATTATAGCTTTTTTCTGGTCATAATAAATCTCTTGCACGTTATAAATGTAAACAACACTGGGAGCTAACAACGATGGAGTCAAGCACAAAGCTATAACATTTTACTCTGCGGAAGTGTTGGTAGCCTTTGTATACACAACGAATACCGTTGCCAATGCAGGGGAAAAATACTATTATCGGCAATTGAGATTATTTTTTCATGCCGTACAGGATTGGGCCGAAAGGTGACGGATTTGTATGGAACTTTGCCACCGCATAGAGTTTATATATGAAGGAAAAATAATGAAAAAATGAGGATTAGCAGCGATCAATTTAAGCGCGTGGGTTTTATTTCTTGCAAATAGGGCATCACGGTTTGGTTCACTATTTGAAAGGTAATCAAATTAAGGTCAAATAACCATCAGATGAATATAAAAATGTTCATGGAAGTGTTTTAATGCCTGAAATACTGAGGTCTAAAATTTGATTGCCGAAAACATTCAACATAACCGACGCCAACGTTTCCCCAATATGTTTTCCCTTCTTTTATGCTTCAAACGTGATTTTTGTTCAAACGTTTGACGTCAATGATCATCAACGACTGGAACCCAATCCGAAATAACATGTACCTGGTTATCCCGTCGACGCTTAATACCATCATCAGTTTTCGTGAGGAATGCCACTGACGCAAATTTCAGAAAGACCGTTGGCTATTATAGTCAGACACAACAAATCTTATTCTGGATTATACTGGAAAATAAAAATGCAGGACCTCATCAATCGAACTGTGGTGTCTGAACCTGACTTGCATGACAGCTAAAACAATAAGAATCCAACCAGCATGTATAGCAGTCAGATTTTACTGGAATACACAATAATCGTTTGGAAAAGGTCAAATTTCAATGCGGAAATAATCCAGTCCTCAAATGGAGAGGTACAAAAACCATTTAACAACTGCATTTTCTGTATACACTGAAGCATTTTGTTTCACGGAAGTTTCATTCCTGCCAGATCTTTTTAGCTAAATATATGACTCACCGCGTAAAAAGTGACTTTATTGTTCTTAGTTTAGAACCCCTTTTACTGGAAAAGATTGCGTCATTTGCCTATCAGCTAAATATACAGGCACGAACAAGCATCTCAAGGAGAAGATCCATTCTAATCGTTAACTTCATTCATGTCAAGAATGTCAAGATAGGATTGGCGTAAATGTTGAACCATTTGGACATTGGAACAAAAAATCGCAATCATTTTAAACAAATGGATGCGGGGAATCACGCAGGATTTTTTTTTTTTGTTTTTGGTTCGCTACTCTGAGAACAATTAGCGAATGTACGAACTGTCAAATTCAAAATGTTGGCGCCAAAATCAAACTGAATTGCTATTTTCAAATATCTTGTCCGACATAATTTTTGCTATATTCGGCTGAAGTTTATAGATAATAATGCCTTTCTTTTCAATTTCAACAAACTTCAAAAATGCAACAAACACATGCAAACGACCTTTAAAACATTGCTGTAAAACAATTGTGGAAGTTGAAAAAGATAAGAAAATAAAGTCAATCACGCACAATTTACCTTGAGTTGCAAATTTTTCGGCCTCTAAAGACAATATTCAACATGAAAACTTTGTCAACGTTAAACTTAAAATTTATATTTTGATCGTTTTTTCCAATTTATTATTTGGTAAGCAATCCCCAAATTGAACTTATATTCTTATGCACAAAGTTTTACTTTTGCCTATCACTATTCACCAAATGAAATGGAATCTGATATACGTACATCGGACACTCGAAAGCAAAATTATATTATCGTAAAATTTGGATTTATTTTTATATTAAATATATTTTCTTACATCGCTACGCTCTTGTTATAAATTCCACAGATTTTTTGAATATTTTTACGGAAATCTTAACAGCTGAAACAGCTTCTCAAATCACCGAAAAATCTGTGTAATCGCAAAGAAGTTATTTAAAAATAAAAGTAAAGATGAGGTTGGACCTAGGATTGAGCTCCCGACCTCCTAATGAGAAGTCGAAGTGGTTACCAGTAAGCCACCAAACATTGTTGATACATTGCATCACAAAGTGGGTAGAAAAGCTGAGAGAACTGTTTGCACACAGGAAAAAAGTAGTTCGTATTAAACAAAGTATATTTTATTTTAACAAAAAAATTGGATTGAATATGGACCAACAAACTAATGGAGTACTTCAACAAAAACACTAACTAAAAAGAACTTTTCTCGATTCATCGAACTAACGAAAAAGCTTTGTTGATCTCAAAAACCATTTTCTTAATGCTACTTGTTTCATTATTTGAAATAAAAAACTTTTTTTGTTAAATGATTTTATTTAAGGTTAGGATAGGTTGTGATAACAATAAATAAAATCCCCATTTTCTCAGGATGAACTAGACAAAGATTTTCAGGAGGCTAAATTCCTTCAGAACATATACTAACTCTGATATTTTTAATGGCCTCAGTTTACGCCCATGCCTGTTTCCGAATATCCAAAACAAGACAAAAAACCTTGGCACGTAACGAGCATTTCTCCGTATGTTTTATTTTATGGCAACTCGCTCTATCATGCGCAACTCACTGTGGCAGTTTGCAACGTGCAGTTAACAAAATATTAGGTTGAAACAATAGTAATCAGTTTGGAGGTAGAACAATAAAAATCAACAAACTGATTCGAATAAACGTAATTTGGAAATGTCATTGTTAACCACAAGAAAATACTTGATTGATTTACCACCGAGTATTTTTTCTGCGTGTATTATGAGATTCTTTGAACTGTCAACTATATTTGCAGATGTTCTGTGAAAATCCCAGCGTTTCGGTAAAAAATTGCCATTTCACCATACCATCTGTAATGTTTTGTTTGTGTGAAACATTTGTTATCGCCGATTTTTACGTAAATCTCGGTACCTTATTCAAAACGACGCCTCTGATTTTGTCAACAAAGAGGAGCGAAAGATTCAAATGATACATTCTTGAAATCCTTGCACTTTCACACCAACTAAGAACACCAACACAAGGAATAAAATTTCCCTAACATGATGGGTATGCAAGTTTCGTGGGGGTGCTGAGTTTTGAGAAATGTACGTTTGAATCTTTGTTCTCCTCTTTATCTACAAAATCCGATACGTCATATTGAATGAATTGTCGTGAATATATCGATTCCCACAGCAGTATCTGTGAAGTTTTCGTTTACAGATCAACTTTCGTAATTTTTTTCACATAATCCTGTGATATAATGCAATGTTGGTGAACTCCAACTCGGACTAACTTATATTTCCATCCATATTCGGATGATATGCAAAATGTTTGCTTGGAGCCAAGTTGATTAGGATTAAGGTGTACATAAAAAGCAGCAAGACATTAATAATCGCGATTTATTCCGAGGATAATACTTGTTGGTTAAGTGTGATAACTTAAAATCATTGTAAAAGTAACTTTATTAGCTGTCAAAACTAATTTTGGAACTTGTTGCAGTGCTAGTTATTGAGGCTAGACTGTTATTAATATCAAAACATTTACTAGGTTACCTAAAAAGTCCCTTTAATAGCAAACACGAAAACATTTTATTTTTTTTTTGCAAAATTCGGTTTTATTTCTCAACATACTCTCCTTTTAGGTCAATACAGCGAGTCCAGCGATTTTCAAAAAAAAATATCCCATCCGAATAGTACTCCTTTGGAAGTCCTTCAAAACAGCCATCGGTTTCAGCTATGAGCTCACCCTTTCAGTAAAACCGCTTACCGGTGAGCCATTTATTCAGGTTTGGGAACAAATAGAAGTCACTAGGGGCCAAGTCTGGCAAATACGGTGGATGGGGAACCAATTGATACCAAATTTCATTCAATTTTGCTTGAGCAATTGAGGATGAATGAGCAGGCGCATTGTCGAAATGCGGCCGTTTTTTTTCTGGACTTCATCCTTCAAACGATTCTCTACCGACACTATCAATAAGGATGTGTAGGAGAAAGAATGTCAGCAAAAGCGGCTGCTACCGTTTTTCAGAAGCCACGACTTTGTTTTGGCCTGATTTGGCCTCTTATCACTATGCGAAATCCGTTATGGAAGGGTATAAGATACAACAGGTCAAATACGTGCCAAAAACAGGCAATCCACCAAATTGTCCAAAACTTCTCCCAGTAGAGAAGTACTGAGCTCTAGTTAAGAGGGAACTCTTCGAAACTATGAAGAAAGCAAATGGTACCGACGATTTCCAGCGAAGATGGAGCATCGTCACGGCGGGCGTATCTCAGGATACCGTACGGAACCTGATGGCGGGTGAACCACAGATATTTCGAGAATTTCACAGTGTGTCTCACAATAGATGTCACTTTTTCAGTCTTGGTTTATTTCAGCTGAGTAATTTTAACAGCATCGGGATGATCCAGCCAATTAGGAAAATAAATTATTTGAAGACATACAGAAACTACACCCAAAATAAAAAAGCAAGATTGTAATGCAATTTCGCATGATTTGGTGTCATTTCTCGTAATGGATCGCAACTTGGAGAAAGAAAGCAACATTGGTCATGGGCAAAAAAGCAACATATCAATTCGATTAGAAAAATTCAATGTGTGCGTGATGTTGTACAGTTGATTAGTAGTAGTAAATTCAATGGCGCACAAAAAAAGATTACCATCCGCTACCGAGAGTCGAACCGCGACCGTCAGCATGACGGCTCTTCATTGTAACTACATCCAGTCACCACAACAAGTTGAGGTGAACGGAATAAAAGTCCTACAGTTTCTTCGGTTTTTGAGGCACTCAACGTTACAACAATGAAGCAAATTTCGGTCGCACACACTTACATGGCTTCGTTTATTTCATAAAACACATGGTGACTTGATGGGAGGGCGATAGGAGTGTGATGACGAGTGCAGATAAAAATAGAACACTTGACAGCGGAATAGCAACAGTGGAATATGGTGTAGCGGCGTTCTGTGCCATTGTCTCACCCATATTGAGAAGTTGTTGACGGTTGAACAAAAACCCAACGGTTGCTGCGATTGTCGAGGCACTAGGCACACAGCGATAACCACTTGCACACACTTGCATGGCTTTGTTTATACCATAAAAAGCTTTGTGGAACATGATGGGCAAATTTGCCTTTTCAGAATCATGCGGATTTCTCAAGATATGATTGCAAAAACTGCAAAATTTCAATTTTGCATTTTTTGCTACAATTTCAACTTTTGGGTGTAGTAAGTACCAAAGCAATCTCCAGAGCGGATGTTTCGTGTCAAAATGAGGGCCCAAAACTTGTACATTAGGTTCACAACGCTTCGGAAACAACGCTTATTAATCTCACGGGATACATTGAGATTAAACACATTGTAATAGCTGTTGAAAACGCGACACATGCTTAGCACAGGCTCGTGTTTGCCGTAGTTGGTCCTTGAGTGCCGGTTTATCAAGAAAGATGGTAAACGTAGGTTTCGTCGTCGAGTGTTGACGTTCAAGAGACCATGTAAAGTGGAGCAGGCGATGTTTCCCTGAAGGAGGCCACCAACGAAACACGCTTTGACCACCATTCGCCTCTCTTCCAACAATTTCAGGTTGATGAGCTTAAACCGGCTCTCATACATGAAAATCGGCGAGGGTCTTGCCAACGAAGACGTCGTAAAGCAAAGCATATAGACCTTCGCTGAACGGCTTCGATCCTGTGGACTGCATTTTGGTAGAAAGGGGACCAAACGACAGCGCAGTACTCCAAAAAAGGAAGAACCAAAGGAAGACAATAAACATCTTTGAAGATTTTTGCAAAGCGAAAGATGAATCCGAGCTGCACTAAGGCTTTAGAAACTATATAGGCAATGTGGTTCTCGAATGACAGTTTGGTGTCTACTCCCAGATCCTGTACTGTTGTTTCACGTTTGAAGCGCGTTCCTCGTAGGATGTAGTCGTGGAGATACATCGCACGTTTTCGGCCAAAGGAGATAGAGTTTATATGCTAGTAATGGACCCCTTAGTACACCCAAAATAAAAAAGCAAGATTGTAATGCAATTTCGCATGATTTGGTTTCATTTCTCGTAATGGATCGTAACTTGGAGAAAAAATGCAACATTGGTCGTGGGCAAAAAAGCAACACATCGATTCGCTTAGAAAAATTCAATGTGTGCGTAAGGTTGTGCAGTTGATTAGTAGTAGTAAATTCAATGGCTCACAAAAAAAAAGATTCTGTTCCAAAACTGGGATTCGAACCGCGTCCGTTAGCGTGACGGCTCTACATTATAACCATCCAGTCACCATAACAGCTTGAGGCAAGCGGAATAAAAGCCCTACAGTTGCGAAGTTGTCGAGGCACTCAACGTTACAACAGTGAAGCAAATGTCGGTCGCACACACTTACATGGCTTCGATTATTTCATGGTAACTTGATGAGAGGGCGATAGGAGTGTGATGACGAGTGAAAATAAAAATAGAACATTTGACAGCGGGATAGCAACAGTGGCAAATGGCGTTCTGTGTCATTGTCTCACGCATATTGAGAAGTTGTTGACGGTTGAATAAAAACCCAACGGTTGCTGCGACTGTCGAGGCACTAAGCACACAGCGATAACCGCTTGCACACACTTGCATGGCTTTGTCTATTCGATAAAAAGCTTGTGGATCATGATGGGCAAAATAGCCTTCTCAGAATCATGCGGATTTCTAAAGATATGATTGCAAAAACTGCAATTGCATTTTTTGCTACAATTACAACTTTTGGGTGTAGAAGCTTTGAACAATTTCAATGTATTCCATAAGAATTTTATTAACTATTCGTGCAACACTCCCACATTTGATGAAAATAACTAGTCATGTACACAAAATTATAGTAAACTCTATTTTTGAGGCTAGGTTTTCCTGGTAAACATCGATAATTCGCGCTGATCATAATGTGCCTTTTTGGACCCATTTGCTTATTTTGGACCCGCTTCTATAATGCGCATTATAGACCCGGGTCCATAATACGCAAATCAACTAATTTGATTAAAATGATTGATCTGACGCTGCTAAACCAATTTGTTATCTCGTAAACAAATAGGGTAACGCATATATTTTGGACTTGTATATATTATAACCACCTTCCAATAGAAAACATTCTAAACGCATCCGATGTGTAACAACACCTGTGTTGATATCTATCTACACCCAAAAGTTAAAATTGTAGCAAAAAATGCAAAATTGCAATTTTGCAGTTTTTGCAATCATATCTTGAGAAATCCGCATGATTCTGAAAAGGCAAATTTGCCCATCATGTTCCACAAAGCTTTTTATGGTATAAACAAAGCCATGCAAGTGTGTGCAAGTGGTTATCGCTGTGTGCCTAGTGCCTCGACAATCGCAGCAACCGTTGGGTTTTTGTTCAACCGTGAACAACTTCTCAATATGGGTGAGACAATGGCACAGAACGCCGCCACGCCATATGCCACTGTTGCTATTCCGCTGTCAAGTGTTCTATTTTTATTTTCACTCGTCATCACACTCCCATCTCCTCTCAGGTCACCATGCGTTTAATGAAATAAACGAAGCCATGTAAGTGTGTGCGACCGATATTGGCTTCATTGTTGTAACGTTGAGTGCCTCGACAATCGAAGGAACTGGAAGGAACTGTAGAGCTTTTATTCCGTTCACCTCAACTTGTTATGGTGACTGGATGGTTACAAGAGGGAGCCGTCATGCTGACGGTCGCGGTTCGATTCTCGGTGGTAGCGGATCGAGATCTTTTTTTTTTTTTTTGTGGGCCATTAAATTTACTACTACTAATCAACTGCACAACCTCACGCACACATTGATTTTTTCTAATCGAATTAATGTGTTGCTTTTTTGCCCACGACCAATGTTGCATTTTTTCTCCAAGTTACGATCCATTACGAGAAATGACACCAAATCATGCGAAATTGCATTACAATCTGGCTTTTTTATTTTGGGTGTAGCTACAAACGAGGTATTAAATAAAACTATTACAATCTTAGATGCGGTTCGTCATATTTTAAGGGACGATAGGGGATGATATTTAAGGAAAAAAATGTTCTACGCAGATCGTCAAATCTCATATTTTACGAAGTTGTTGAAATTTTATTTTTTTGGTATAGGGTAGTCTTAAATTGGCTGTAACTCAAAATTATGTTATTTAGCAAGATTCTATTTGGACTGCCGGTGCCAAACAATTGGCGTAACCGTAGCAGAGATGACTATCTGGTAACTCTTCTGGAAAAAACATAGCTGTTTTCCGGAAGTCGTGTGGTACTGTTTTGAAAACATTTGAGCTATTAAATTCTTCTCCTTGGAGCAACTTGCGCACAGACATTACCACGTTGGGGTTGAAATCAGGCACAACATGTTGCATTCAAGACCAAATTTAAAAAAACTAAGCAAGATAGAAAGTTTGTGTCAAAGGAAGCGATGTAGATCATGTTGAAAGCCATATTTTTGTTTCAAAAAACATGAAAAAACCCTTAAAAAATTAGAAGTTTAAAACTTTTTTATCCCTAAAAAGACACTAAATTACAACAACTCAGCATTTAAATTAAAATTTCAAGTAGAAAACTTTTTTAGCTTTCGAATGAAGGAAATATAATCTTGCTCAATATCATATTACAGCCAATTTAAGACTAACACGTACCAAAAAACTAAAAGTTCAATAACTCCGTAAACTTTGAGATTTCTTCGTATGCGTATAATTTTTTTTTCTTTAAATATCATCCCCTATTGCCCCTGAATATATTGGCACTAAGGAACCGAACACTCTATATAATGTATTTTACAGCAAAGTGAACAAAAATACATGTTCAGAATATACACTGATAGGAAAGTAATGAAAATATATTTGTGTCCGACCCATAATTTTTTGCAATGTGATCAACAAATGATAGTAATTTGTAATTTGTATTTGTAACCATTCATTCTTCCTATATGTAAACAACACCACTATGTGTGGCCACAAATACTTTTCATTTGTCAAATATGGGGCCTATTACGGTTGTCACCTTCACTATCACTTTCACTTCACTTACACAGCACCTCACTTTTTTTATGCTATTACAGGTATCACCGTGACCAAAAATGAACTTCGTGAGGTGGAAGTGATAGTGAAGTGAAAATCGTAGTAGCCCTCAGAAAATCTACGGTTTACGTCACTTTTTTCGGTGGCGTGATGGTGCTGTGGCAACCATAATAACACCGAGTTCATTCGAATTGTTAGCTCGGATGAACTCTTCCGTATTTTTTCACTTGGGTGACATTTGTAATAAGGTTTTTTGTTTTCACTTCGTTTTCACCGTGATGTAAAAACCGTAATAAGCCCCTATGTGTTTTTCAGTGGGCTCTGTTTATGTGTGAACAAATCAGTCCTATGCGGCACTTTCCAAGGATATGAAAAAAAGTTGGTTAAATTCGGTACATTTACCATAGTTGAATAAGTTGTAACATGCGTTCGTATACAACTTTTTCTTTGGGGCTTATTACGGTTTTCACTTCACGGTGAAAACGAAGTGAAAACAAAAACCTTATTACGAATGTCACCCAAGTGAAAAAATATGGCAGAGTTCATCCAAGGTAACGATTCAAATGAACTCGGTGTTATTATGGTTGCCACGGTACCATCACGCCACCGAGAAAAGTGACGCAAACCGTATATTTTCTGAGGGCTACTACGATTTTCACTTCACTATCGCTTCCACCTTACGGATTTCATTTTTGATCATGGTCATACCAGTAATAGCATAAAAAATGTGAGGTGATGTGCAAGTGAAGTGAAAGTGATAGTGAAGGAGACAACCGTAATAAGCCCCTTTATGTGGAATACAGACATACATACTCAGATTATTTTACAGAAATCTGTAAGGTTTTACCAAATTCTCAAAAGCTGAACGTTCGGTAATCCGATTTTACGGATTTCGGTAAAATTTGAACCAAAATCCGGTAGTTTTTCTTACAGATATCTGTAAAATTTCACCGAAATCCGGATTGTCGAACGTTCTGCTGTTGGAATTCGGTAAAACCGTACAGATTTCTGTAAAAAAATGAAGTGTATTTAACATATTATTTATTATTTCGTTATTCAAACATGTAAGGTCAACCATGAACATTTATCCATATTTGAAAATTCAACAATTCTTCAAAACACCGCCGGTCTGGCTATTGTTCTTCAAACGTGACAAATTCTCATCCAATTTTGTGATCGTACACAGAAAAAAATAATTAATTTTAACAAGCGCGTAAAATTTCCCCTCGTGTAATTCCAAGCCAAAGGAGCGATACAACAGGCTTGATTCAGACGTTATCTGGCTTAAATTTACATGAAATATCCCATTATTTTCTGCCAAATCTGGCATTCCCTCTATGTGCCTTAGATAACGCAGAAAATTCAGTGTTTCTTTTTATCTGTGTAGATAACTTCTTCAATTCTGCGTTATTTATGCGTTCAGCTCTTTTTCCTCAGATTTCTTTTTTTCCTCTGATTGATTACTTCATTAGATGATGCTGCAAACAAATCTCTATACAGACAAAAGCACCTACATGAATTTTGTTCCAGTCTTCGACCTATAATACAAAACTTGTAAGGTTCGTACAAATGGGTCGAAGGCGAGTGCTGGCCCTAATTGCCAACCCCAAAATGCCACCAAGTTCATACAATCTGATCACTTTGGATTGGAAGACTTTGTGTTGCGTTTGGTAGCCCTTGTTTGGTAGACATTGCTTTTCCCGAGACAATACTTCACAGTAGACCGTGGAATTTTATACTGCTTGCACGCCTGTTTTATCGGAACATGGTTATGGATCGCTCGAATTCGAATGTTGCACTTAAGATTCCGTGTAAGTATGCTTACGTTTATAAATTTTTCCCATTTTGATCAACAATTTCCACTTTAGACGGCGAGCATAAAATAAGTTCAGTTTGTTCACAAACAGAAATGAAGGGTTGGAAATAGGCAACAAAGCACTTCCATTCAGTTGCATAATGGACCCGCAAAATTTCTACATTTTTTTACAATTTTTCATTGTTTTTATATCTGCATAGTAAAATTGAATATAAGTACTAAGTATTAATGTGTTGAAAATGCCTTTTTATTATCTACAATGTATTTACATGATCAGTTTCCTTTTTTCTCTTCTGTAACGAAAACACTTACAAATCACTGTACCATGCAGTGCTCAGGTAAAAATAATAAATAATGATGTTTTATGTGTCAAATTTGTGAGGAATCATATTCTAACCTTCATTTTAGTGTTGATACTATGTGATACTAACTGACAATGCTTAGGTTAAATATGATAATAACGAAATAATTGCAAAAATATGGCAGGGTGTCCATTATACTCATACAATCCCTAGTCGAGCATTTGGATACAATTAAGGACATTCTGTTGATCCGGCACCAGTCGTCGAACACTTGATGTTCCTGCTGAAGAAAGTGGGCGTCTTCTGGACATTTTATGACGTGGTACAGTTTTAGGTCGTCCGCGTACGATAATTTCAGGCTTCTGAGGACCAAGTTCACATCGTTCATATATAACAAGAAAACGAATGGGCCGTTTGCAATGTTTTTTTTTTTGTTTTCAGGTCGGAATTAGACCAAGCAGCTTTGGTAGACTTACCGTTGAGTTTCTTAGGCACGAATTGATCATCGACATACAGAAAAATAACACATTTAGTCGAAGCATCAAAATTCGCATCCCCATTTGCAAGGGCGAGAAAGTTGTTCATTTCCGAGAAATCAGCATGGCTGAAGTCATAATAAACGTTTTCGATGTTTTTGTTGAAGCTGTAGTTCGGATTAAACTCCAATGTCAGTTGCACAGAGGACTGATTTCTTTAGCTTTTGACGAATGCGATTAACTTGCCGAAGTCTGGCTGTAGAGTAAGCATCAAGCAAAGAGAGAGAAGCCTGTCTGAATAACGAACAGGAATCGTTTGGATAGTGGAAACCGTTAGTATCGATATGCCATGGAATCGTGCTGAGGTTAAAATGATTATGACGATGTTGTTGCTGGGTCCCATTTGTGACACTATCCAATCTAAAGAAAGATCGGTCTAGCCAGTAGACATAATATATCGGAAGCATGAGAGCGTTCCTTTTTTTCTGGCCGGATCAACTCAACAGGGGTTTTTCGATAACAACGTTAATTTCGTTGCAAAAGATATAAACCCAACAAACGGCCCTCAACTGCGACCGATCGAATGCTACTGGGAAATCGTTAAGCGGAACCTCAAAAAGACAGTTGCAATGGCCCACAACATGTCAGACTTCAAGAAAAACTAGTCCGCAGCGTCCAAAAACTACTGTGCAGAACTTGATGGACGGTATAAAGCTAATTGTTTAATTGCTTTGCAGATTTGCGAATTGTCTTAAGTTTCATTTTAATATATGAATGTCTATAACAGCTTTCCGATACACTCCTTAGACGGTCAAGCGTATTGATACCGAAACAAAGACAAAGATATGTTCAATAGGGGAAAATTTAGGGTGAAGATCAATAGGATAATAAAATGGCCGCTATCATGGCTAAAATACGTCACCACTTTGAAGTTGGGGCGACCCCGGCGTATTTGTTCACATCCATACCTCTCACGCCTAAGTCACGAGTTCGAATCTCACCCCCGGAGAAGTTACGAAAATGACCAAAAGTGGTGTTTGACTGACTACGACGGGAGATGAACTAGCCCGAGGCTAAAAATCTCGATAATCAAGACAAAAAAAAAATTACTTTGAAATATCGAAGGCGCAAATCAAAAAAAAATAGAAGGATTTCACATATCAAACTGTAATAGGATTCTTGCTGCAACGGCAGTATTCGTGTTTTGACATTGGAAAGCTTTGTAGTTTCTTAAAAATGTGCATACAAAATTTCAAAGTGGCGATATCAATTGCGCTTTTTGTATATTCCAGTGACCTTTACATTAAAGCAAACTGTTGTGTTACTCGAAAAAAAATAAACATCAAAGTAAACATAGTCGTACGAGTCTTACTAAGATAAAACGTGATTCACTAGAATCCCGAGAAAATTTACCAAATTGGCGCATGTCATATTTTAGTAAAGTTTAGAGGGATGGCATCGATTACTTGCGGCCGACTAGAGGTTAATAGGATGAGGACCTGGGCGGGAATGTAAAGTAAGTTATACAAAACGCGTTAATTTTAAATTCGAAATTATCTAAAAACTTATAACTACATACCTTATGGTTTTCTTTTGACATGAACCATTTTTTGAAAAAGAAAAACACACACATACACAGATAAAAAAAAACTTATAGTAAACATACAGGTTAAACAAACTAAAATCTAAGGCTAATGTTAGTTAAAAACACTTAAATGAGTTTCATGTACTCCAAATCACACATAGCCAAAATATCTTGAATTGGCACATTGGGAAGTCACCTCGAGCTCGAAGGGAATCATAAAGCTCAGGTCTGATTCCACGATACTCAGCACAAGACCAAATAACGTGATCTGAGTCTTGATAACCTTGTCCACACTCATAGAGATTGCTTACGCTCAGCCCAACTCGGTATAAATGAGCGTTCAAAGAATTGGACATGGGGCGAGACATCACACGAATGAAGTCTCGACCCACATCCATACCCCCAAACTAAGATTTTTTTGATACCTTTGGGATGATAGAATGTTGCCATCGCCCCAAATCTCCTCTACTCCATTTATATTGCCAGCTGACTGTTGACGAGAAACAGAAAAAAAAAGCATTGAAGGCGAATTGTCGATCATAAATATCGCCTTTCATAGCGCCCACCTTTGCAAGCGAGTCCGCTCTCTAATTGCCCAGAATCGAAAAATGAGAAGGAACTCATGCAAAGGTGATGATAAAATAACGTAAAGCTAAAGGACTTTGAAGCTCCTGTATTTTCATGAGGAAATAAAAGGAGTGCTTTACCGGCTTCAAGGAGCGAATAGCTTCTATAGAACTGAGACTATCCGTGAAAATGAAATACTGATCCGGTGTAAGTGCGGCAACAATTTCTAACGTAAAGTGTACTTTCGCCAATTCAACTACATGTACGGAACAAGGAGCTTGAAGTTTACGATTGGCGCTATAAATTTCATTACATATACCAAAGCCTGCTGACTCCTCCATCAATGATCCGTCAGTAAAGAACGACCACACATACTATACTATATAGGTAGTATAAGACACCTCAATATTACTCATTCGCGGATGTCATCTACAAGACAATTACAGTCTAATCTCATACACACGGAGGGTGTTGTCATCCATCCATATTTATTTCTCTTCCCGCTCGTTGGACGAAGCTTTGCGTTACATATAATTATGCCAATCACATATATTATATTATATTATCATGTTATATTAGTCGGGAGTCTATTATACCTACATAGAACCTACATTGACAGAGAGATAACTGAGAAATCAGAACGGGTAGAGGCTACCAAACACCGCGTAGTAGGCCACCGGACTGTGAATATAATCAAATCCAAAAGCCGAACAAAATCACATATAGCTCCCGTCAAAACATATATATGTCTACAGATCATCGATATGTAATCTAACCGCTTCTTAGTCTGACTCAAGTTCATGGGTCTGAAGGTGTCAACAACCATACGTTTGAGAACTAGAGGAGAGGAAAAACCTGTTGTGATGCATGCATTGCTAATCATCTGAACTTGAAAATTCGATACATTTTTTTTTATCCTCCTGGCCTCAGACACTAAGCTACCAACGCTGATTAGCATTCGGTCAACTCTGTGTTCGTAGCAAACAAACAGTAAAATGCTACGATCATTTCAAGTTTATCCGACTGGCTTCGAAACCAATGAATGATCTGTTTTCTGTTGATTTTCACCTCTGTGTCATGATTCATAGCTTACGTGACGACGTGTGGTCTTTCTCCGCTTGTTTTCCATGCTTCGAGCTTTATGCCGCATGTTTTTTCAGCAGTATGTGTCCTTTCTACGCTACAAGGATTTCAAAATTTAGTAAAATACCCTCGTTTTCGCAACGAAGTATGACTTTGTTTTTTTTTTTAATTTGGGCAGCTTGGGACATGGCGAATTTTGATCCTACTGATTTATCATGGTCACACAAACCACGTAGTTAGCCGATAGTGTCCCAACACGGCGATACTGTGGCTTAGGCCAACCTATTGGAAAAGAAGTAAAAATAGATATCCATCCACCGAAATTGCCTCGCATCCATTTATCACGGTCTAGCGCACCGAAGTCTTGTAAGCAATATGAGACACTGCTCTCAAGTTCAATGCTATGGGAGAAGCCGGTCACGTTCGTCATTTTTTTGAAAGGTGCCAACCACCGAGATGCTGAAGGAAAACAGTGGTAACCGGAATTTATCGAACGTCATTCTCAAGCTTTTAGTTTTATCCCTCGTAAATGTCGGCTAATTGGTGGCTTCGAGTGGGTCGAAAATTGCCATTTCAGCTAATGACTTCCGACATGGTCTGTTAGGGTTTGACATAATTGAATTGAAGTGATAATTTTGCATACCTTCAGCTATGAGGAATTGAAAAAAATACACCGCCATCAATCAGATGTTGCAACGCAGTGGTTAATTAACACTTTGCCACGGACGTCACAACACAGCACTCAGAAAGTTAATGGGCAAATCTGATGCTGCGCATCGCACGACAAAGAATTTGGCAAATAGTTCGCTTTGTTCGATAAATGGCATAGAACGCGTTTTTTTAACACATCACACCATTAAACGAAAACTTTAAGTGCATAGGAAAATGTTTCGCCTAATGTCGTCTCAACAAGAAGGCACACTTAGCTTTAACTAAAATAGGCTGAATTCTGACCACTGATGAAATAAATGATTGACCAATATAATAGATCAATCAGTCGAATACTCTTTTATATATCTCAAAGATTCCCGCCGAGCGTCAAACTTCTTTTATTTTCTTGATTATCATGCTTTGCAGTCTCGGAGGCTAGTTCACCTCAATACGTTGGTCGTAGTCTTTTAAACACCTTTTGGATGTTTTTCGGTGACTTGTCCGGCGGTGAGATTTGAACTCGTGACCCATACAGGATTAGGGATGTAAACTTCTAGCGCCAGGGTCGGCCCCTCATAAAATCGTTTGACAGCCAAGTTAATATAAACTAAGCATTCAAAGCGACATATTTCTAAAAAGTTAAAATTTTGAACAATTACGAAGCCAAAAATAATTCCAATGAGATTTTGTTCGAGCAATGCGATATATTGCTA
>JASCZW010014596.1:0-22532 GCA_034211315.2 Aedes japonicus
ACTAATGGAATGGTCTCACACATTTCCCATGAATTGTTTATTTCTAATTGCTGTAATTTCTAATTCAAACCGAATTCGAATTCAAGTCTGATTTGTCCAGAAGTTGAAAAAGTGACTGTGCATTTGCTTAAAATTGTCAAAAAGCATTCGTTAACTTTACTCCGTTCAAATTACTTACTTGTACTGGAAAAATTTATAAAGACAGGCGTAGTGATAAGGACAAAAATCTTCACATTTCATATAACATGTCTACAGCTTAAATTGCATCTCACGAAGTCATAAAGGTTTTTTTTCTCATTGATAGTCAGTTATGTCATTAAAATCATCCATCGGTCCACAAGCCCAAGAACTACATGTTTCCAAAATTGAATCGTGCCAAAATGAAGTCGACATTTTCACGGAAATGTTAAATATTCTTTTATGCATCGAACGAAAAACTCTGATTTCGGGAACAAGTTTGTATTTCTAGACACCTGCTTAAACGAAATGCACACAATAATCGAAAAATGAAGTGTGTTTTAGTCCCATATATCTTTTACGAATTGCCTCGGAATCAGTCAACTAGTTTTGGAGATATGGCCAACAATCACAGATTCGAGTAACTAGATTTAAACAACTATTTTAAACATTGAACAACTAAGGATTGTACTCAAAAAAAAATGCTACACTTTCTTTTGTGTATAACCCCTTTATTGCATGGCTAAAAATTAAATAAACCTTGGGTAAAACAAGTTTAGAGTGTAATGTTTACATGTGCAAATCGAGATGGCTTCCAAGCCAAAAAGTCCTCCGACAAAAAAATATGGGCGCGGTCGTGGAATTCCCACACCGTCCCACAGGTGGATTGCGGAACAGTTGGTAATCGACAATTTGATCATTTCTCGTGTGGGAAAATCGTTCAACCGAAATGCATGGTAATGGACGACGAGACGCACATTAAATCAGACGCCAAGCAGATCCCCGGCCTGGAGTTTTTCGCCAGCAAGTCCCACCTGCATGTTCCGGAGAAGTTCTGGAGGAAGAAAATTTTCCAAGGAGTACTTGGTGTGGGTGCGGCAAATTCAGCAAGCCGTAGATAACGATCGGCACCATCAACAGCCGAGTTTCCAACCGTAGTCCTTATTTCGTCCCCTAGGTCTGCCGATTTTCCGGTCCGTATTAACTTCTGTATTACTTGTAACATTGAATTTATTAAGGACGGATTGTTGAGCCGGAAGTTGAGTTTGAAGTAGCTACCAACACACTTTGGTAGTGGCCCAGACGCTATCGTTACCGTTGTACAGTGGGCAAAACCGGATCCAAGTTCCCAATAATTTGACGGCGCAGGGTAGAAGCGCTAAACAAAAATCTTATCTTATGCGAAAATTGCGGGGAAACGAATGGTGTTGGTTCAATTTAGGGTTGACCACAGAAGGTGCCCCAGTTTTCCCGTTTCGTCCCTCAACTTGGATGCAAACCAAAATTGTTACCCAAAAATTTAACTTGGTCCTACTATATTGAACCCAGGTGTACTGTAAATAGATAGAAAAATCTGGAGAATTGAATGGAACAAATTTGACTTACTCTGTGAATAACCTCAACGGCATCCATACTGTTTGTTCAAATCAGTTCAAACCGGCCCTTGCACTTTCGTCAATAGCCGTGCTAATAAAATCCCCCATCACAGCACCATGACTGTAGACATAAAACGGTTCAAATCGACTCTCAAGTGTCATTAAAGGTACTCTGTTTTTCCCAATAAAATCCACTACCACACATTTTGAGTGACGCAACAGTACTTTCTTGTTGTTGGTTTAAATCGACCGATATTGGCCCTCGAACGTTTTAAATAACTTTGGCTTCCCAATCAAAAACCACCTTCAGCATACTCATTGTTGGTTTACACCGGATTACAAGCGTTAGTAAGACCGTGTCTTAGCAATAAAACACCACCATCATACTTTGTGAGTTGCCCAATGGCATCTCTACCGTTGGTTTAAATCGGTAGTAGTATTTAAATACGTATTAGTGCATCTCCTGCAAAACCAACTAAATGGGTAATAATCTGAAAACAAAGAGAAAAACAAGAATATACACGCTTAAAAATTATGAATTTTACACGAAACATAATTCATGTTTGTAAAAAATCGGGGAACGTAAAGCAAGGTTTCGTGTAAAGTTACATATGTCTCCTGGAACTAAAATATACGCAATTCAACAAAAGCTGTGTTTGATTGAAATTATTTTCTCCTCTCTTTCAATTCTTTCTTATGTGCTAAAAGACGGTTTCATGTGTCGGTCTCAGTGTATCGTTAACGAAAACGAACTCTACTGCCAACCCAACCTTTTAATCCAACATTCTAGAGATTTACTGATGAATTGCAGACAATTCTACCGTTTTCGAGTATCACGAGTACCTAGTATTACATAAAAAAACACCTACGTTTTCCTTATTTGACCTGCATTCGGGCGGGATCGATGTCGGTATTGCCACAATTTAGGATCATCAGTTTTTACACATTTATTGTCCCCATGGCTAAAGTAAATTTAAATTTACAAATGTTAGTTTGGTAAAATTTCAATAGATTTAACAAAATTGGATACCTCAAATCAAGATCTCGGTGAAATGCTGCTATCGCTGAAAACGAACGAAAACGTGCTCAAGCGCAAACCACAGAACTCTACACTTTAACACTTTACAACATTTCTTGCATATCAGGATCATCCGATTGGAGATTATATATAATATTTATGAATGATTGTAGTATTTATCATTTACATAAATGTATACACTATTCATGGGAATGAGAGGGATCACCAGGACACCCGATTGAAGTACTCTGGATGGAGAGAGTGGAAATGCCAACTCCCCATTGCTAACAGTTTGTGAATAGAGGAATGCATGGAATGTGTGTGGGTATACATTTCCCACAGTGGAGGTAAAATTTAACGTTAGTTGCTATGGTAGCGTAATCCGTTGATTTCAAATGGGATGCACTACTATTGGCTCAAAAGAGGACATATTTTAAGGAAATTAATTTTCAATAATGTTGCGAGTAAATCTAGTTTCAATCAGTTCTATCATAGTGTATCGATTATATCGAAACCCAATACCCCTACTCTTGATACTACCTCCATCAAAAATACGTTTACCCTATAACGTTTGCATTAAAATTGCAAGAATATTGCCATCAATTAGTTGATGGTTTGTTGTCAACCATATGGAATACCTTTAATAATACCTAACTACCACCATCGACACTGACATAAGAGGATCATACAATGTCAGTGCTGTCAATCTATTTATTAGCAGGTATCGAATTCGGTTTCAGAGATATGCCAAAAATTTGAAATCAATATAAAAAAAATAACCGCCTTGGTGCCAAAAATTTGCATTTTTCATTACAACCAATTTAAACACATGCAAAAATAAACTGGTGTGAGAGAAAATGTCGTGACATTTTTACAGTGTTTTCTACAGGCGACGAAACTTTTCTGCTGTCACCAGTCGATGGTTTAAGAAAAGTCGCGGCATAGATTTTTATCGCTCAGAATTTCGATGATTGCTGGATTATTATGGCATACATTATGAAATTATATGGAATCAAATTATAAGAATTGATACTAAAAACTCATAACCAAACATTACCTAACAAGTCAAGCTTGTTCAAGCTTGCAAACACAATTCAAGTCGGACTCGACTATCAGGGATTCGACTATCCGGAGTTTTAGACTCGATTATCCGAAGTATTTTTGTAACGATTTTTTTTTTTTCAGTTTTTATGCAGAAATTTGAAATAATTGAGTATGTATAGTAATATATAGCATGATTATTTTCACACTATTGGACGTAGTTAGAAGGAGAGCGCTGGAAGGCTTGTTTCGTATGATAAAACTCGATTTACTGTAGTGTATGTCAAATTCATTAATTCCAATAAGTATATTAATTTAATTTCCATTCAAAATATGATAATTTGAAGAAACATGAACGTAGCTACCCAACAAACATCGGTGTTGAATTAGAGCTTGATTTGGAGAAGCTTTTGGAGCAAATTTGGAGAAGCTATTCAGCTGTTTCTTCTAGAATAGCTGGATAGCTTCTCCAAATTTGTTTGAACAAGATCTAATTCAACACCGATGTTTGTTGGGTAGGAATAGGAGGGGCTGAATATATTTAGTCTTGATTATTTGTTGTATACGGTCAAAACTATAAATTGATAAGATATTTATTTCAATATATATGATCATTTGAACTAACATGACCGCAGCAATAAAGAGGAGGGCTCGGGATAGGGGTTGCAGGAAGTTTTTCAACGTGATCTTGTTGATATCCTTTGTAGTTACATTTGTGGTTAATAAAACTAGTAAAATTTGCCAGGTAACTTATCGTTCATTTATGGATAAAAACAAATTCATGCATTCAGTAACAATGCACGAGAAAAAAAAATCAAACTCTCTGTGAACCAATTATTTTCTCTAGAACATTTCCACGTACTTCTCGTAGCAGGAGTTGCCTTTCTAATGGAAGTCCGTTTTCCTCTGACCAAGCAATTACTTGACCGATTCCCGATAAAGCTGCTTCATTTGAAATAAAATTCAGATCAGAAACGTCATACACATCAATCTGGTGTGGTTCCAAAACTGGTATGAAGTCAATCTTGATTTTTGGTCAAACAATTCTGCAACTGAATTTCTCCGTCCATCGTAGTATTGCCGATGATGTTCATGTCGTACAGCAACTTCACGTCATTCAGCAGCATTTTCCATGATATGGCAATGGAATCAGCCGGTACCTCGTCCCAAGCCTCGGCTACCCAAAACATAGCATCCTTGATGTTGATTTTCTTGACCATGTCGTCGAATTCTCCTTGGCGTCCAAGAAGCTCACGCATAAGCTTTTGCTTGTAGCTAGACTTGACCATCTGGATGACGTTCTGGTCCATTGGCTGCAACAAGGCTGTTGTGTTTGGTGGTAGGAAGATCGTAGAGATTGTTCCATCTGCAGTTCTAAGTTCATCGGCGCTGCAATGTGCGGAACAGTTGTCCAGCACTAAGACAGCCCTCACCGGCAGTTTAGCACCTTCCAAAAATGCCGTGACCTTAGAAACGAACTCCTTGAAAACCACTCCTTAAACAACTGCCGGGTCATCCAGGCGTTTTTGGATGAAGCATAGAATACGGGCAGTTCATAGATGTTCTTCAATGCTCTTGGTCGTTTTGACTTTCCAATCATCATAAGCGGAAGTTTGAACGAACCATCGGCATTTGAACAAGGCATAAATGTCACACGCTCCTTGTTCCCCTTTCTTCCTGGAGCTGATGGTTCGTCCATTGTGACAAATGTTGACGAAGGAGTGCATTTAAAAAACAGCCTGCTCTCGTCCGCGTTGAAAATCTGGCTGGAAGATAAATGCCGAACGATGGTTGCAAAATGTCCAATGTACGAATCAACGGTTGCAGCATTGTTCGAAAGTTTCTCTCCCGTAATTTTCAGAAACCTGATGTTGTGTCGTTTCACGAAATTCACGATGTATCCACGGCTCCCTTTGAATTTTTCATCATTGTACAACTTTCCGTACAGTTTCGTTGCCTGAACCGTCAACAAATCCTGGCTAACAGGGATATGACATTCACGTTTCTGCAGAAACCAAATGTACAGAGCTTCGTCGAGAAGAGGATACTTAGCCCTTTTGAAGGTTTTCCGTTTGTCTGAAGATTATGAATTTATTTGAAAAACATGTACAGACATAAATTTCTAAAAGCTTACCCATCCGAAGTTGACGCTGTGCGATCTGTTCCATGATTTTTGCCTTGTTCTTTTTAAGGTCGCATACAGTCGATTCAGCGATGCTATACTTCCGCCTTAGTTCAATCATAGCTAAATTTCTTTTGAAATATTGCAAAAATTTTGCTTTTGTAGCAAATGTTAGAACAATTTTGCTCCTCTTTCTTTTCACTGCAACTTTCACCATTTTTTTAGAATTCAATTTTCTGAACACCACAGACGGAAACACGACTGCCCAGCACCAAGAAAAAATTGCACAGTTTGCTACGATTGTCAAACTAAGTGTCAGTGTGAAAAGCGTTCCACAATAACGTGTGGGCGTAACGACGCGTCGAGGCGTAACGTTTTAAAACAAATCAATATGATTAAGGAACCATAACAATATGCTTTTGGAGCATACATACTACAAACTGTAACAATAGAAAGCAATGTTTTTGGACATTCATTACATTTAATAAACAATAGCAAAACTTGTTGTATTAAGTTACCATGGCTGCTAAAATGTAGCTAAAGGTTGAATTGTATGTAATTGAAATGGTTATTTTCTATCCGGATAATATTATTTCAACTTTGATTGCTGATTTGATTTTATTGTGATTCGATTATCCGGAGTGAAAAAAAATAGATACTCCGGATAATCGAGTCCGACCTGTAATGCAATTTCTAATTTCAAATTCTTAGAAACTTTCAGCAAAGTAGCCGTTTTCTACCCTTCGCGGTCGCATTGTATCTTAAAGTTATTGCTAGTCTTCGGGCCACGAAACTTCGCATTCAGGCGATGAATGTTTTGCGATAAATGAACTTTTATGGCCACTGATCACGAAGACTTCATTCAAACCTTATTTAAACTATTTTCTTAGAGTCGCAAATGTCGTTAACTGTTCCTAATCCAGAACTCACGCACGCCTATGTCTTGAGATCGCTGCCGATTACCACATCTCACCAGCACGTTTCTACAAACCAACAAAAAAAAACAAAATTCCCAACCATCACACACAGCCGGAGAAAAACATCTACCCGTCCTCTTCCCATACTCTCTCGATGACCTTGAGTGGATTGTTTCTTCCCTTGCTTAGCGGTTTTTCAACAACCTTATTCATTTTTTTACTACGTTTCCACTCTCCTACTTCTAACTTATTTTACGATCGTCTTCGTCGTTTTCGTCGTCTTCGTCGTCTTCGGGTCGGTCAGTGTGGCTTCCACTCCAGCAATTCCCCTTCGTTTCGACGGCAACACGGCTCAGCCCAAAAACGTCGGTGAGTAGTACGAAATTATTTCGCGTTTAGCGTGTGTTGATCAAGTTTCCGTGTAATTTCGTTACGAACGACCCTGAAAATACTGTTCTGTAGAATTGACGAAACTTCTGCCGTGTGAAGTTTGTTTGATCTTTTCCTTCGCCTCTTCCGTTTTCTCGACTCATTTCCCTCTTCAAAAAATTTCGGAGAAAAAGAGGATATTTGCAAAGGCTAGCATTACCGAAAACCGGCTTTTTTGGTTTAGAATCGGAGGAAACTCAAACTTTTTCGAATTATGACGCCATCCTGTCATGCGGAAGACTGTTACGTTCACAAACGAAACATATTGAGTAATTCAATGGTTCGAATTCCAAGTGAAGCTGCGACGACGAAACTGTCACAGGAGTAAATTTATTCACCGGGTTCACCTTGAGCGAAAACCGGTGGCAGCAAGCCTTGTCGGTTCTGGAGTCTCTCGCATGGCGTCACGTTCAAAGCCTGTGACGTGTGACTGTGATTGTATTGAACAATCAGAATTGCAGCAAACTTGTTTGTCATTCTGAGCCGGACGAAACCTGCGGGGAGTAACTTAATCCGATACTGCTTGTCGCCGTGTTAAAGCTAAGTGCATACGGCGTTAAACCCCCCTTTGCCTCCCTGCACCCCATCGGACTGGGACATGATCAAGCTAATCTCGAAGGAATTGTGGGTTCCTTTGTTCACATTGCGCTGAAGAATGACACAAGCAAATGTGTGTAAGTTTATATGGTGAAGATTGAGGTCAAGCCACTTGGCATTGTTTTTAGCACTTTACCTGGCTAATCTCGTGGAAGAAAAAAAAACTGCGAAAAACAATAAAAGAATTCCGCCATCCGCCTGGCATTAGGTCAGCAAGAGTGCGCGTGGCTTTTTTACCTCCGACGACGGCTGCCTTCATTGTCAGTTGCAGGGATGCCATATTCACAGACATGTCTGTAAATTTGCAGACTTTTCATTTTTATTGCAGACTTTTTTAACGATTCAGACATTTAGCAGACATTTTATTTATGTTGCAGACTTTTACAGACATTTGAAAAAAAAAAAAATTTCAGCTAAAGGTATTCTCTGAAGTTCGGATTTAAAACGTACGAGGATCTGAACAGTATAGTAGATACGGTAAGAAGCTTTGTTGAAATATTTTAAAATATCGTAGGTATCATTTAAAGTAGAAATCATTGAAGAAATGGAAGCGGTGGGCCACTTGAAGACACTATGGGCCCGGAGATAAGTATCGCATAGGCCCTTTCCGAAAGTAACATGGAGTCCCTACTTATGATATTGTTCAATCCCACGCGTGTTCAAACCCATGCGAAAAATGACTGTCAAAGCGTTGGTAATATTGGTCCTTTGCTATTAAGTCACAACGAAAATCAAGGTTCAGAACAATACAAATCATATGTGAGAAACTTAGAGACTTCCTAGAAAAAAAATCTCCTATGGAGAGGTAGAAGCTTCTCAGAAGTATTGGCAGCAAGCAGTTCATGTAAGAAGAACCTTCAAAAATTCATAACCGAAGTTCAAGATCATACTTACCATAATTTCAAGACAGAACTTCCGCAAGAATCATGAGAGGACTTATCAGATCTTCAGGAAGAAGTGTAGTGGAGAGGACTTCTCTGAAGTTTGGAATTTTTCAGAGGTTTTGGAGTTCTTCCCAGAAATTCAAGATTGAACTTCCCAGAAGTTCAGAAAAAAAACTTCCCCAAATTTTAGACGGGAGCTAACCAGGAAGGGCACTACCTATAATTTCTTAAAAAATCAGGAAGAAAAATCCTCAGGACGATGCGTCATAGAAGATGAGGAAAGAACTTCTCTCAAGTTCAGGAAATAACTTCCCAGAAGTTCCGGAAGAAACATCTCGAAAGGTTAGTTGGAACTTCCTAGATAACAGTTACAGAATGTTCCTAGAAGTGCTTGGAGAACATTCTGGCTTTCAGAATAAGGATTTCTCAAAATTCTTTAGAGAGAAAAGAATGAAACTTTACAGGAGCATTGGGGGTACTTCCTTCTAATTTGAGCACGAAGTTCCCAAAAGTTCCGGAACAAACTACCCCAAAGTTCTGGAGAAAATTTCCCAAAAGTTCAGAAGAGGACTTCTCAGAAGTCCAGGAAGAAACTCCAAGAACAAATTTAAGGGAATTTTCCTTAAAATTTTGGAATAAAATTTTCCTCGCAGTTCCAGATGGAACCAATCAGAAGTTTGGAAAGAATAAGTTCAGGAAAAAACTTCTTCGAATTTCAGCAAGAAACCTACCAAAGAGGGCACTACCTGTAGGGTCAACAAGGAATTTAAAAAAAAAACAGTAAAGAACTCCTCAGAAGTTCACAAGAGGACTTCTCAGAAGTTGCGAAGAGACCAAAAGTTTAGTTGGATCTACCAGAAGTGCTAGAGAGCTTCCCTTAAGTTCCGAATCGAACATTCCAGCATTTCAGAATCAGAGCTTCTCGAAGTTCACGAAATCCCTAACTTCTGGTAGATTCTTTTAATAAAACCAGGAAGAAACTTTCCAGAAGTATAGGGGGATCTTTCTAGTAGTTCAAACAGGAAATTCTCAGAAATTCAGGAATAAACTTCCCCGAAGGTCAGGAGAATACTCCGCTAAAGTGCAGAAGAGATTATTTCTGCAGTTCAGAAAAGAACTTCTCAGAAGTTCAGGAAGAAATTTCTAACAACTTAAGAAGATTTTCCAAGAAATTCTGGAGAGTACTTTCTCAGAGTTTTGCCGAAACTTTCCTCGTAGTTCAGGATTGGACTTATCAGAAGTTTAGAAAGTAACTATGGTCAGGAAAAAAATTACCAAATGTTTCTGGGAGGTAAGGTTGGTTTCTTAAACGTGAAAATCGAAGAAAATAAGGAGTGACTGCCAAGAAGTTCATGAGGAATTTTGCCTTAAGTTCAGGAGGAACCTTCACAGGATAAAGCAAAGAGCCTTGCAGAAGATCAGGAGAGAGTTTCTCTGAAATTTAAGAGACTAACCGAATAAGCAGTCTATACAAAAATTGTTCATATGTCCATAATGATATTGATGATCATGAGTGATGATGACCCCATATTAAAATATGGTACACACCATCAATGGTTATAGTTGAATAAAAAAAAAGTCTGTTGAATTTATCAAATGAAAACTAAATTTTGATTTCAAAATACAAAACTGGAAAGAGCATTACGGGGGAAAAAAACTATAGAAAATTGTGTCATCTATGCGATTGAAGCATTCGCTTCAGTGTCACTTTAAAAATAAGAAACAATAGTGTAAGGTTGCATACAATCCAAGAAATAGATGCAGACATGTTTACATAATCACACAACTAACGATAATGACATAACTCGCTCTCTTATTACGTCTTTTCGTTTATAGAAGTCTAATTTTCTAAAAAAAAAAAGTTTACAGACTTTTATAGACATTCACAGACATTTCAAATTTTTATCACAGACATTTGAAAAAAAAAAAAACATCTGGCATCCCTGGTCAGTTGGGCAGGTTCCTCTCCTGTGTGTCCGTTCGGAGTGAAATCACCGTCGGCGGCGTTCTTTTTTTTTTTTGCCGCTTGGATGCTAGTTGGTGGCATCCACTCACTGACGCAAATCTCAAACGTTTCTCCCCATAAGAGCAGCTTGAGTTGACAAGAAAGCAAGGCAAAAAATACTGTGACCCGAATGAAATCATTGCGAAACGTGAAACCTTTTTTCCGCAGTCCTGATGCAAACTTGCACAACTTGTGCGGAAAAGAAACCTGCAGTGACAATTGTTTGTACACAGAAAAAAAATTAACAGACGCGTAAAATTTCCACTTGGTCAATTACAAGTCAAAGCAAATGTAAACAACGAAATTGAAAGTAATTTTTCATTCAACAGACCAGATTTAAACGATATCTGGTTTAAATATACATGAAATATCCATTGAATTTATAGCAATTGTAGTAATTTACAGGATAAAATCGTTGTCACTGATAATTCCAGATGTGGGAAAGCAGTCAGAATCTCGAAATAACACCTGGAAACCGAGGCGCTAATTAACTCTGTAGTTTTTGACAGGTAATTTTTGTTCGGGTAGCTAAATTCCGATTGCCGGGGAAGTTGTACCAACAACAACGCTGGAGAAAAGGTTACTTGTAGCAGCACAAGCAGTAACAGTTGGCGGAGATAAATAAACGTCAGAACGATGATGCTTTCGCGTAAGCACTGAGAGTGTTGTGTGGTTTACGATGAGCGCTTCTGTGGAATCTCGAGTCAGGTTAGGTCATGTGCTTTATTTCAAACCTGACACAGGAGATACATTTCAATGATCGGTTGGTGAGAAAGCCGGAAGAGCGCTACTCCTCGGGGTATGATGATCACTGACTGGCAGCAGTTAGAATCGTTGCGATATTAGTCACCTTGCATCGTCGGTGCTGTTGACATTAACAGTGACATATGTTTTAAACTTCAATCGCCCTTCTTGCTTCCTTGTTGGCTTGTTGCCTACGGAATATTTATAAATAAAACGAATTAATATGGGAGTCAGCTAAATGAGATAATGTATAAAACCAACTGAAATGGTTTATTGAGTTGTTTTCGCTTAGTAAATAATCACCCATGAGTGGAAGCTTCTGGTTTCGTAGGATCAAATTGAATTTATCTGTATACCCAATATAAAAATAAATCAAGATTTTATTGCAATTTCGCAAGATTTTCTAACATTGTTCATTATGGTGGGCTGTGATCAAAAATACATCAACTTGCTTGGAAAAATTCAAAGCGTGCGAGAAGTGGTGTAGTGTACTAACGACTGTTCCAGAAAGTATAAGCACACTTTATTTTAACGGTCACTTTGAATATAATGAAATATTTCAACATATTTTGGCTGCGTCATAAAAGTGCTGACATAGCATCAAAAAAATAGCTCAGTTTTGTGTTACCTATCAAATACGCGGTCTCACTCCGGAACAACGAAAAAGTATCTTGAACAAATGGTGCACTGTGAGCGGACTCTCCTTGAGAAAATTGGCCAAGGAAGAGGGTGTAAGCGTCGGAGCGGTACGATCTGCGATTCGAAAATATAGAGAACAGTGTATGTTTGAAGATGCGCCGAAGAGTGGTCGGAAATCCGGTCCTGTTAGTCCGGATATCGATAAAAAGATCAGAGGACTTCCGTTCGGGATGTTGCGAAAAAAGTAGGGACCTCGTCGAGTTACGTCATGCGTACCAAAGAAAGACTTGGGCTAAAAACATACCGGAAGCAGAAAAAACCCAAAAGGAACCCAAAACAGGCCGCGTCCGTGAAACAAAGAAATTCTGGGTGTATAATAAGGGACGATGGAACATATGTGAAACTAGATTACAAAACGCTTCCCAGACCACAATTCTATACTGTAAACGAAGACAAAGACATCCCCGAAACGGAGAAGGCAATTTTAACCGAAAAATTTGGAAAGAAGGTTATGGTTTGGCAGGCAATATGCGAGTGTGGTAAAAGATCTAGTCCGTACATCACAACGGAGACGATGAACACTCAGAAATACGTTAATGAATGTCTCCAGAAGCGATTATTGCCGATGATCAGGCAGCACGAAGGTCAAATAGTGTTTTGGCCTGATTTGGCGTCATGTCATTACGCAAAGGACACTTTAGAATGGTACAAAAGTCAAAATGTATGTTTCGTGCCGAAAGACATGAATCCGCCGAACTGCCCGGAGGCACGGCCAATCGAGACTTTTTGGGCTTTAACATTTAAACAAGATTGGCCAAAAGTGGTCAAAATGGTGGGAAGTACCACTGTGCAGAAGCTAATGGGTCATGTTCGAGGAAAAGTTAGGAGTCTTGGCTATGATTAAATATTGATTGATTAAACAAATATGATTTGCCAAATAAAATTATTAAAACTAAAAAAACATGACTTTTTTGTTATTTTGAAAGTGTGCTTATACTTTCTGGAACAGTCTATAATACAAGCAACTTGGTGCATTCTGATTAATTTGGTGCTCAATAACATAGAAACGACAGAAAAGAAGAAGGATACATTTTACTGAGACTGGCTAGGTCATCCAAACTGTCCGGAAGTATAAAACTTAACATCTACAGTTGTAACAGTAACTTTTTCCGCTATAGAATGCTTTGAAATGTATTATGTATGATACTTATTCAATGAATGTCCTGGAAGACCAACAGACAGCATCAGATAGTCTTGGGAAATTCTATGTCAAACAAACTAACTTAACTTTGTATAGTCCATAAAGCTACTGTTACATTTGTAGACCTTAAGTTTTAGCAGTTTGGCTGGGATATTTTGAATGACCTGAAACTAACAAGGTTTTCCTATGATGTCTGTGGACGTTTCAGAATATTCATTTAAGATTTTTGAAAATTTATCGTATTTATTGTTAAGCCCAAATGGGTACGGTTACTTCTGAACATCTTATGTTCTGAACTCAAGGTCAGTTTTTATGAACTTGAACATCCCAAGATACTCTGATAACGACTGGTGACGTTACAGAAGATTCACTGAATGTGTTTGAACACGTATCGTCATCTTGTATAAGTTATAAAACTACTGTTACGACTGTAGATCCTAACTTCTGAACTCAACGGAAATTTCGGTGACCTGGAACATCCTAAGATATCTTGTGTTTTTTACGTTCGAAAATATTAAATGAATGTGTTTGAATAGATTACAAGTTCTAAACTCCAAGACAGTTTGGATTACCTAGAGGATCACAAAGTTATAAAATAATGATTGTTAACGTTCCAAAAGATTCATTTAATATGATTGAATACAAACTGTAACTGTATGTAGCACAAAAAACTACTGTTACAACTGTAGATCTTATTTTTTTGAACTTAAGGACAGTTTGGATGACCTAGAATATCCCAAGATTGACACATTATGTCTTTTGATCATTCGCACTATGCAATGAATATTGTTAGATACATATTGTCCCTTTGCATGCTACAAAACCCTACTGTTACAACTATAGATCTTATCTTCTGCACTCAAGGACAGTTTGGATGACCTAGATCATCCGAGGTTTATCTCATAATGTTTTTTTTACGTTCGAAAATATTCACTGAATATAGTTGCACACGTAGTGTAATATTGTATAGCCCAAAAAGCTAAAGTTACTACTGTATATCCTAAATTCTGAATTTAAGGACAGTTTGGATGACCCAGAACATCACAAAATTATCAAATAATGACTGTTCAACTTCCAAAAGATTCATTCAATATGTTTGAATACATATCGTAACCTTATGCAGCCCTAAAAGCTACTGTTACAACTGTAGATCGGAAGTTCTGAACTCAAGTACATTTTGGATAAGCTAGAACATCTCCGAAAGATAGGAAAATATTTAACGTTTATCATCGAGAATTTACTAATATGTATGGATATGTATGTATGGATGTGAAAACAATGCTCTACACTATTAATAATGCATTTATTTTTCCATCTTTAACTTCTTCATATTGAGGATGTTCTAGGTCGTCAATCAGGCCTTAAACTCAATTGTGTTTTAATTTTCTCATATACAAGAATTGATGTAGAACAAATTTGTCGAAGACAGTGTACACTTAGATTCAGTCTGCAATTTTAGACAGCCATATTCCGTTTGAGGTCATATAGGACCCCTTAGGCCTGAAGAGGTTAATATACAATTTAAGACATGGCAAGAAGTCCACAATGTTTTCTTCAAAATTGATGCGTAGAAAAATTTCCGATCGATTGGTGGAAACATTTTGAAAATCTTTTGAGAAACGACTGAGATATTAACGTCTGACCACTTTTCGTGGCGGTCGCGCTGTATTTCTTTTTAAATTGTACCCCAGCATAGAAAACAAAACAAATACGCCAAAAAACAAGTGGCGCCAACAAGATCCGAATCGTGGCCTTTAGTGAAGCGTTAAAGAGGATTGAATAAAGGTCCTACGATTACCTCGATTTTCGGTACACCCAAGGATATATGTTTTCGAGCAATCCGTGCGCAGTTAGTCATTCACATTTGCTTGTAAGGGTTTGTCGGCGTGGCTGGGTAGCTCAGTGGTTACCCGTTCTGCTTACTGAGCAGATGATCGGGAGTTCAATCCCAGGCCCGTCCCCTTCCTTGCCATTTGTCACTTGCCTCTTTCTATCACCACTAGATTTAAATAAAAAGCAGTCTACTGCGCTCTCTTTCATTGATCGCATCACTTACCACAGTGCATCCATGATCTAAAAATAAACCTGCTTCACTAACACAACTATCCTTCCCTTGGCAATTGTAGAGATGCAGTGGTGCTCACGGTCTCTAATAACAACGATTGTCAAACTAATCATCCTTCTTCCCCCCTCCCCAAAAGACCGTGAGGACGTGGCCGGCGCCGGTACTGATCTATAAATAGAATTAGTGGACTGGTACATTGAAGATGTAAAAGCTACTCCCAAGCTCCATCTATGTGGTTCTCTGCAATTCACTAGTTCTGATCAGTAAAGGAGTAGCAACTACGATATTGCACGGTCTTTTTAAAAAAAAAAACATTTGCTTGTAAGGGTTTGTTTATTTCATAAAACCCTTTGTGGATCAAGATGGGCTAATTTGTGTTTTCGAATCATACGGTTTTTGCAAGATATGGTTGCAACAATTGCAATATTGGAAAGTGGTAGCCTACGCCTTTTCAACTTTTGGGTATACTGAAGGGTTCTTTAGAAATCGCACATTATTAGTGTGTTAATACATAAGCGACGTAAAGGACAATGATTGCCGCAACTATTCGTGATACACTGAACAATTTTTTTTCTATCGTACCCGAAAAATTTGGTTTACATTAAAATAAAATTAAAAGCATCGCACGCTTTGAGTCGTAAATTTTGAAGTAATTTGCAGTTATCTCTCCATGTCCCACGGATCACCACAGCCTAGAGAAATGAACCACGGTTTTCAGTAACAGATCCTCCTAATTGGACAGAATCAATTCCCAAGTCTGAAAGATCAAAAAAAAAAAAAAAATCAAGATGAAACCTCGTTGCGTTTTTCTTTTTTCAAGAATCATTTTGAGTCGATAAAGCAGATGTGTCGAACATGCATGCAACAGTAAGCACCAGCGAGACGTATATATTTTTTTCTTTTGTTAACGAAATAGTCGTAGTTCGTTGTACTGTTTTCGTACAATGCACGAATTGCTGTCGAACATACAAATGCTACGTTCTTTTTACAGCGCATATGGCATAACATACGATACCAACTGCCTGAATAAGACAAATCAATTTCGTTGAGAAAGCATCGAATAAATATGTGAGTTTAACGAACACTTTCGTAGTGCAAACTTCATTTTATTTTCAGTGTACGTGTAGTTGATTTTTGACAATGTTTGGATAACAAAACTATATTTTTTGCAGCAATTTTTGAAGTAGCTCATAACTGAAAAGATGTACTTTATATTTTTAACATTAACATTGGATTTCAAGTTATCATTTAGCAAATATCCACTCAATAAGTTTCCTTCCTAGCGATTCTAATCGTTACTCAGTCTTCTCCTATTGTTCATTCTGTTTTGTCAAAAACTTATTAATTACTTTCCTGTTTATTTTCGTTTCAGGTAACCACAGTGAATGCTTTTATTGTGTCGACTACAACCAGTAATGTCCACGACTGGATACAGTTCTGTTCTGGCCGGTTGAAGTGTGCTGCAAACTGGGTAACTCTTGATTTTGCGGAAACTAATACAATTTGCTCTTTTATTCAACGACTTTTGCTTCCATACACTGTCAATCCGTAACGAATTAACAGCTGAATTTTCTTCACTACTTTTCAAATGGTTGTTTTGTTTTGATTTCCCACTGTCCCACTATCATGTATTTGTTTCCTCTTCTACAACCGACGTGCTGTCAGTTGTCAGGGGTTCGGTGATTACATCAACTCCTACTGCCCAGCGCACTATGGTCCAGATCACGAATTTACGAGGAAACATCCTCCCAGCGCCTAAACTTGAATCTTTACAGCAAAGTGATGTTCTTCAACATGGTTTGTATCACTTAGGACCAATTTTTGATGTTGATAAAAATAAGGGTGGTCCCCATTTTCACGGAAATACAAAAACTAACTTTTTATTTGCAGAAATAGACGTTTACGTTCTTGGGCAAACTTGTAGCGCAGAAAATGTCATGGAATTTTCATGTATAATTTTTTATGTAGCTTGAAAATTGACCAACTCATCAACTAAGAGTGTACCATAAAAAAGTTTTTTTTTTGCCCTAACTTTTTTATCTCAATTCCCACTGTACAGTTGTGTTCCGACAAATTTTAGAACTTTCAAAGACACGTACTTTGGTATAAAAATTTTCCCGCTAGCTTCAACCAATCAGTAGATATTGCAGGACCTTACACCGATTTAGAGCAAATTTTCCCTCGTCAACTTAGGGTGTATAATAAGAAATAAAAGTTTTTCCGTCCTTACTTTTTTATTTTAATTTCCATTGTAAAATTGTGTTCGGAAGAGTTGTAGAACTTTTGAAGGCGCGTATTGTGATATATTAACTAGCTAGCTTTAACCAATCCGTAGTTATTGAAGTTTTTCTTCCATCCCAGATTCAAATGTAATTTTCTCAAAATACAGAAATAACATATCTCTAGGTTTCACAAATGTTAAACAATATATATTGTCCTTTCAAATGACGTCTTTAATTTTTTTTTGCCTAAATCATAGAAATCAACATTTGAAAAGGGCGTATTTTTAAAAGAAAAACTTCAATAACTATTGATTGGTTGAAACTAGCGGCAAAGTTTGTATACCAAAGTACGCGTCTTCAACAGTTCTAAAACTCGACGCAAAATCATCAATCGTCACACTCGTAAAAAATTAAGGGCAAAAAAAAACATTTTTTTATGGTACACCCTATGTTGATGAGGAAAAATTGCTCTAAATCGGTAAATTTTCAAGCTACAAAAAATCTTTGCCCTAGAATGTAAACGTCTCTTTCAGCAAATAAAAAAGTTGGTTTTTGTATTTTCGTGAAATGGGGACCACCCTAATTTTAATCAACATCAAAAAATGGGCTTTAGTGATACGAACCATGTTGTTGAACACCACTTTGCTGTAAAGTTTCAAGTTTAGGCACTGGGAGCATGTTTCCCCGTAAATTCGTGATCTGGACCATAGTGCACTGTGCATAGTCAATGAAATATGGCTACTTAGACTGCACACAGTTCAACAGTTGTACGAATACATTAGAAGTGCAGATTTGTTCAGAGAAACTATTAGCCAAGAATGTATTAAAGAGATACATTATTTATCTACACACCAACACAATTCGACTCAAGTTTGAGTCCATTTTGTCTCTCTTTCGTCATTGTTGGGATTCTCAAATTGACAAATCGGCTTGCATCGAATGGAAATATTTGTCACAACAACGTTTACTCAAATTTGAGTGACTCCACTTTTGATGAAAGTGAGCCAAAATGACTCAAAAGGAGTAAATTTGATGGCAGATATTCTCTCTAATAAAGCTCGATTCAAAGTAAATCTGGACGCACGGTTTGATACACCACCACGTCCCTGGTGATTGGAACAAAAAACGTTTGACAGGCATTTGTTGATGTCTTCATTGACGAAGAAGTTGGTGAAAAGTTTTTCTCGATTGATCGAAATCTCGCATCTCTAAATTGCGGATCATGGAACATGAGAAAAGAAAATTAATTGTGCAAAAAAAATCTAGACAATCCTTCGTGGTTTGCCTCAAAAATAGCAAAAGTCTTCAAATTCCCAAAGTCAACGGTGTGTCTTGTAATCAAACGTTACAAGGATATTCGGAGTGTGGATAAAGCACAGCGCATCTATCATAAAAGTGGCACTAGGGACACAGAGTTGAGGAGAAAGAAGAAAGGTACGTGAAAGGCAACCCAGGTCTCTACATACGTGATTTAGCAAAGAAATACGATTCCAACTTTTGCACCGTGCGTAACATCCAGTCAAGGGAACGACATAAGCCTTTTTGTGCCAGTAAACATCCGAATCGCTCCATAAAACAAAACTTAGTGGCCAAAAAGCGAGCACGATTACTATGCGAACGAGTTTTGACGAAATTTGATGGCTGTATTTTAATGGATGACGAAACATATGTCAAAATGGATTATAAACAAATCCCCGAACGAAAATTTTATCTGGCAACTGGTTGTGGGTATGTCCCTTCTGGGTATAAATTTGTTTTTGTTGATAAGTTTGCTCGAAAACTAATGATTTGGCAAGGAATCTGCAGTTGTGGCCTTAAAACGAAGGTTTTCATCATATCTCACACAATCACGTCGAAGGTTTACATTAAAGAGTGTCTGAAGAAGCGAATTTTATCCTTCCTTCGGCAACACAGGACCAACATTATGTTTTGGCCGGATCTAGCTAGCTGCCACTACTCTAAGGAGGTACAAGAATGGTATGCTGCAAACAATGTTAATTTCGTCGCCGCCAAAGAGATTAATCTTCCGAATCGCCCTGAGCTCAGTCCGATCGAAAAATATTGGGCAATTGTCAAGCGAAAACTTCGAGGTTGCGGTAAAGAAGTAACAAATGCACAACAAATGCGTTCAAAAAGGTATAAGTTCGCCGGTACAGTGTCACCAGCGACTGTGCAGATCATGATGGCATCGATCACAAGTAAAGTGCGACAGTTCATTCGAAACGGTGAAATGTAATAACTTGTTACATATCGTTTGAAAGCTGAATAAATACCCTTTTGTTTTGATCAACTGCGTATGTTGTTCAATTCTTGAGTTATGATCACTTGAATGCGTCCAAATTAACTTTGAATCGGGCTTTATGTCTCACTTGAGAGTGGCCCGGTGTGGTTGGAATCATTCTCACGTTCACTCACCGAACTCACTCCAGAAAAGCAAGAACTCGTCCAACATTGTAAACAAATCATCACCCAGAGGCGTCGCGATCCAATCTGACACACATTCCACCTAATACCCACGGCTAAGGCGATCCACTAAAACGGAGCTAAATGTCACGTTCCTTGCCATGGGCAGCCCCGCCCGCCTTCGGCTGCTGGCCTTGTCGTGTCCCTTCTTTTGACTTTGAAAGGAGTTCTTTCAGCGTTCTGTGCTGAGCTTTTCGCGCATACTCTCACTGAGTGCGGAATAGTTGTAACATGACGACATCATCTCGGGTCGTAGCTACTAGAGGTTGGTGGAACTCGTCCCGGTACTAGTGCTTTTATTATCTCACAACTTCTGTTTACTGCTATGCCATGCTGGGACGATTCGCAGTCCAGGGGACCGGGAATGGGAGGGGTTATCAACTTCACACGACTCCACCGATCAACCGTTCGGTTGACTTCGTTCTCGTCGTCGTCGTCGTCGTCGCGGCTCGTGAATAAGTGGGAAATATTAAATATGAGCCATTAATAAAATATTTACTGTTATTACTTTGTTCGGTTCGGTCGGCGAACAAACGGACTGCCATAATGGAGCTAAGCTGGCTGTTACCGTTGGGAATTGCGGAGTTCTGCCACTTCAGCACTCGTCATAATTCTAATTGGCAACAAATGAAGTGCCCCGGTACGACTAATTGTGCATTTGCTGGCTGTTGGACAAATTGATCAAAACAAGTCAGGGTCGGGCCCGCAATTGGAATTTCCTCCGACGAGGAGTAGATCAATCGATTTATCGTGTGGAATAAGCGCAAGCGCGGACGGTATGAAATCTCATTTCCCAGTCGCATTCGCGACCAGTTATGACAATTTGCAAGAATTTATAGAACTCAGTGGACCGGTAGAAAACGAGTTTACCCCTTGTGCCGAATCGAGTGTGGAGTGGATGCTAGCAATAGGGGATACCAGTTCTTGGTCAACCGGCAAAGCTCCGCGGAGTCGTGAAAGGTCAGCTTCACATTCCGCTAGGTTCCGGTTGGTTCCCCCTTCAAATATGTCCTCAACTGTGAAGCGTTGTCAAACCACTCGAACTTTAGGGCTTCTCCATCTGTCTTCATCGTCAACCATCAACATTGGTGTTGTTGTCATTATCGTTATAAATTGCTACCACTGACTGACAATGGATAGCCGTTGATTGATTTATCGTCAATCAAAGGTTTTCGAGGTGGCGGTTTCCGCGGTGAAATGGCGCTATCGGATTCGTGTAGTCTGATATCGCGTTGCAGCAACTGACAAGAGCCCGTTTTCTTTTTACCGTGAAGGAGAAAACCACACCAGCCTCGTGGTGTGGCGGAAAACATGTTCCGGTTATCTCGGTGAGATTGGCAAGAAACTTGTTTGTGTTGGTTGTCATCGTGTATACGACTTCCACTCCCAGTCCAAGGTACCCAGTGTGGAAACTGACCGGTTGGCGGAGGAAATACAAGACCCGGCGTCCGGAGTTGTTTTCGGTGGAATGTGAGGCATCAGCGATAAAAATCTAACAGAGCATTGCAACGTGCATTAGAACAGAATGAACTTCCACTGAGATGTTTGTCTCGAAAAAACTCAATAGTAAACCTAATCTTCCTGGCAGAAAGCAATCCAACACCACCTGATCCAAATGGCACCGCTGAGCCGGCTGACATAACTGTGTTATTATGGGGTTCGTAAACACTTGTTTATATTGGCGGCATCATAACCTTTATCTTTAATTGCCACAGATCTAGGCGTGTTTTAAACGAATGACTACGGCTCCAGTCGCCTTTGAAGGATGGCAGTTTGAAACGTTCGAAAACACTGGTTCGGTTACCTTCGGGGTCAATTTTTATTGGCTTCGTCAGTGATTTGTACGATTTTGCGAAAGATTTCAATTAATTATAATTGTGCCTTGAGCTGTAAATAAATGCTGCGAATGTTCGCATTTAACCAACTGACTCAGTGCCAGCTCACTGAACGTTTTTTTCGACAAGCAGATTTTGTGCAATGGATGAATTATTTGTATTTAATATAATCACACTAGAAGGATTTAACTTAAAAATATTAAAATTATAGCACACCTTGTTATGACTAACTGATTAAGATAAAAACTTGTTAAAGACGTTTTAATGCGTGAAGAAATTCTAACAATAGCTGATACGATTTTGCATCGTAATAAAACTTTCAAAGTCGTCTGCCAGCTCTGTTGAACTGTGTGCAGCCTAAGTAGCCAGGTTTCCTTGACTGTGCACAGTGGTCCAGAATGCGAATTTAGCTGCAAAGATACATTTTCAGCCTAAGTTTGAAGTTTTGGAGCAAAATTTCAATTTTTTCAACAACGTTTAACGTTGTCGTTGATGATTTTTATCACTTGAAAAGATGAAAGTTTCGACGTATAAATCTTGCCGATCTTTTCAAATGTGTTTTACTCAATTTAAAAAACTAACCTATCTCCAGTTTTCAGACATGATATGCAATAGTAAAAATCCTTTTAAACGCTGTTAAGAATTTTTTTTTTGCCCCAAATAGAAAAACCAACATTTGAAAAAGGCCTATTTTGTTTACAAAAACCATAATAACTTTTGTTTGACATACGATGGAGAAAATTTCAGCACACCAAAAGTTGTAAATTTTATTGTTCATGAATCAATGGGAAGACAAC
>JASCZW010014597.1:0-22523 GCA_034211315.2 Aedes japonicus
TGAACTTCCTCAATGCACAAGTTAGTGAACTATTTTTTTTCTTTATTTTAGATTCTGCTGAATTTTGCTCTTTCAAACAAAGGGGTAGGGAAAGGCCTTTTGAAATTTTGGACCTACCTCATCACAGCTACAAAGCAAGAGCTGTCCCTAGATATAGAGTCCCTAGGCAAATGGTATGATTGTTCTTGCACTGTACACAGCCATACTAAGGCTTTTTTGCGACAAAACCTGGACCGATTAAATTAGGGAGCGTCATGGCTGTGTAGGAATGGTAACATTCGCTTCTTTAGGCATTCTTCACGGTATATTTCCTTGTTTACCGTTTCGGTAGTGATGAAGGCTTGGCTTGCTCGAACACAGCTGCATATTGCCTGCCAAACCAAATATTTTTTGGTAATCTTGGTCTTTTTCTCCGTTCTAAAATGCTTCTCTACCTCATTCCGTTGCATGACAGTATAATAAGACATTCCGGGAAGCTGCTTAAAGTCTTCCAGCACATAAGTTTCAGCAGCACATAAGTCTGTTATTACCCAGGAAAACTTCGTCAAATATTCGCGATACAACTTGCCGTCCTTGAACGACTTCATACCTTGTCGGTGCTTAGAAGTATGCACGAATGTTGGTGAAATTTTTATTTTCCTTGCCACATTTTCTTGTTATTTTCTTGTAGGGTAGGTAACGACTTAAGCACCCCGCGACCCTATTCCAAGCACGGGGTTAAAGTTAACCTACAACACTCATTTTGCAGTATGGTGCTTCACTAGATGGAGCACCATACTGCAAAAAATGAGCGTTAGTAGGTTAACTAACCCCGATGCTCTGTGATAGCCAGGGTCTGCTTACCTACCCTATGTACCGAAAGATCTGGACTCTTCTGCAACATTCTCTTCACCTTCACGTTCTTCTGGTGGTTTCTGAGATCTGTTTTTGTTCCGCTCCCAGCCTTCTTGGCTGTTGCCAAACGCACACAATTGCTTTTCGCACTTGCTCTCCTTTCAACGCCATCTTCGATCTAACAGCTTGTAGTATCATCAAACAATATTTTTTCACAATGAACAGACATACGTTCATTAGTCTGCAAAATATTTCACGCGTTGAAGTAGTATTTGCAGAGATATACGTATTTAGTGGTGTCCAAATTTTATCGTGATCAAATATTAATGCATAAATGGTACATAGAATCAAAATCTCTCAATAATAACTGCGGGTTTATTAAAGAGCACTGTGAATGCAATAAGCCTGAAACGCTAGAAAAAGTAGTAAGAATGAGAAAAGCTGTTGGAGCTGGTCACCATCATCAACTGTCCTACTTCGAGAGGTGCAATAAACATGCTTTTTTCCTGGCATAGATTAAGTTAAGCTTAGCTAAAACCAGTTCGTGAACTAACTGACTGGGGCTGAGAATAACCGACCATTCTCACTGTACACGTTTCAGTGACCCAATTTCATTAAGGACTTACACGCTGGAATCCCCATATGGCAGGAGCGATGGCTTCCTCATCCACACATGCACACTTTGGGTTTCCAAAATATGCCAAATTAATCCACTTACCTGCAGTGAATCATTGCCATACTGCTAATAGGACAGCAGAACACAATATTTAATCAGTTCACACTGTTTATTTCACTGAAAACACTCTGAATTGATCAACTAGTGCTCATTTCCACAGAGCAGGTAATTTTTCGTCGTCTTTGTTTACCTTTTAAAAGCCAGGATCTGCCTATTATTTTCTCACAAAAAACTGTATTTCCACTTCCCGTAGCCACCTGAACACTATTTACTTTCACTGAAAGATTAATTATCATCGCGCTCTTGAAAACAGTGGACGAAAAATCTGTTTAATTAACGAGAATTGTGCAAAAATTCAGCAGCCGGTCTCAAAACTGCGCGTTTTGCTTTTTTCTAATTTACACTCAGCTGTGCGTAGCGTAGCAGAGCGCAGTGTTGTCAGCAACTGTTTGCGCGAGTGTGCTGGACTGATAAAAGTTTTGATTAACGAAGTAAAAAATGCCGCGTCTTACTAAAAGAAGAAAAGCGGCTTTTTTGCGTGAACGGGCTAAAAAAGTGATAAGAAGTGCTGTTGATCCCTTATCGTGGACATTCGAAAACCCGTGGAATAGTGGTTTTACTTCACCGTCAACTGATGCTGAATTTCATCGAAAAATAAGTTCCGGAGAAGAATCTGTCGGCGAATCTTCCGACTTTACAAATGACGTTCCTATACCTGGCCCAAATGATACTGGTTTTGAAAATCCCGGTCATACTCCTGAATCCGATGGTGAGTGTGTTTTTGATTTGCTTTGCAATTGCTTGTTGATTTGTTTGTTGTTTGGAAAGAAAAGGTAAACAGCCTTCATTCCCTTCCTTTTCCTTGGAAGCACGAGCCAGGGTTAGGTGTTGACTTGATCCCCCTTCTTCGTTATGGATATCTCTGCCGAAAAAAACGAAACTTGATGCGGTCTTTTCGCAGGCTCATAGTTCCGTATTAACCCTTATGTGTTCGACAAAAACAAACACCTTTTAGTGTTCAACAGGGTACCCGGGTACCCACCAAATTCAAATAATTGTAACTCTGGCAATTATTGACCGATTTCAATTTTTTAAGCACTGTTTGATGCAGAATCTCATTCGTTCATTTATGAAAATTATATGCAATATCCATTTGAGTGTATCTGGTTTCCGGGAACCCGGGTTACCGAGGCTGTGGTTCTGTAAGGAGACACTATTTAACAATGTGGCAATCGAATTATGTTGTATAACATGAGCTGTCGTTGGTTGTCAGAGTTCAGTATGACGTGAAAAGGTCCCTGGAATCGGTTTTCAAACTGCAAAAATCCCATTTATTATCTCAGATGCATAATTTCAAACGTTTTTAATACATTTTATGTTTCAGCCATCTACTCAAAGACTCATTCGATAGTTTATGATTGAAATAAGAACTGAACATTAACGTTTAAAATTCACCAATATTTGTATTGAACTAGATGGATGGCTTAATATTTAGCTTGCTAATTATGCCCCAGACTCCCCCAACCTTTAAAAAGGATTCTTATTTTGAGGCTTTATGCTTTTTTAAAAATGTGAATATTGTAGGGAATAATTGAATGGATGTACTGTAATCCACAAAGAAAAATTAAAATTACTGGCAACCATGACCGTTTTCTTCATGATGCACCAATACTATCATATGAGAGCAAAAAAGTGTTTGCACTACTACATGCATGTTGAATACTAAGGATTCAAGGGAGATTCACCTTAAAAATCAGTAACGGCGCCGGCCACGTCCTTGCAATCAGGTGGCAATAGGAAAGGTAAGCTAGTGTGAGTGTTACCTTTGCTTTTTAGGGACCGTGTTTACCTCTACAAAAGTCGCAAGAAGGAGATTTTCCTATGTTAGTAGGGTAGGGCTCGATGGATCAGGATTCACCATGATAATTGAGGTGATCATGTATACTTATGTATATTAGTTTTCTGAATAAGTTTATTAACTTTTCAAAAAATGTTCCTAAAGGACATGTTTTATTCACCATGTTACGTCACTTACACTTCAATTAAGACTGACTTCTAACTTCCTCACGACTAAAACTCAAACTGACTGTATCTTCTCCAAAGACGAAATCTAGTGACCTTAACGCCTAATATAAATTAATAAGGTCAGCTGGGAACAAACTGGCGTTATGTCTTCCATCTAGATGACGCTCAAAGTGTCCGGTTCTTACATCGTTGGTCGTTGATACCAGGGAATCTGCTGAGTCGCCTGTTTAGGCGTTTACGCTGCACTTGTATTCTACAGGAGCGACAGTTTGAACTCTTGTGGAAAAGATGGTTGCTATTGGAGCTCTGATCTGCCGCCTCGTGGGAAAGATGATGATTGTGTATGCAAGGGAACATTACTATATATAATTCATAGTAAGATTGAATTATTTTTGAACTATGTTCATAATAAAGTTATGTAGGGACCAAATGGATAACAATTACCTGTTTCGTTTCGCGTTTTTGAGAGCATTTACCACCTCTCAATTGTCTAAAAATCATCTATGAGGTCCGACCGGCTAGCGTTCTGCTTCCTCTAAGGTATCAGGGTTAACTAAATGGTGCCCATCCAAACCCGCCATGCTTGTCTCATATAGCATTGCTTGTGGTCATTGGATGGGGAAGAGAACAATAGAACATTAGGCAAGAGAGAGGAGAAAAGGCATTAGCAATTGGCAACACGCCATACGCATCTTCAATAACTTGATTCCGCGAAATTTTCATAAAGCAAGTTTTACTTTTGGTCAATTTCAACTGTGGGTACTTTAACTATCTACTTGCATTCAAATGTGAAACGGCTTAATCAAGGCTTTTAGCTGCAATAACCAACATGGTATCATCAGCAAAAAGATTAATATCACAAATTCGCAATACCCGTCGCATGTCATCAATACATAGAATGAATAAAATGGGCCCTAATACACTCCCTTGTGGTACGCCACAGGGCTCGAAACAGAAGAATTATAAACAGTCCGTCGAGTTCTGCCAGACAAATAGCTTTCAAACCATCTCTATGATTGCTTCTAACGACAAGGGCCGAGAAATCGTTGCAAAAGTGTGTTTCAGATCCAATGTTGGGCCAGCTACATCGAAAGTAAACAAATTCAAAGAGGTGGTTTATGCCAGTGACTGCGTTGGTGTTGGTGGTTATAATTGTATCATTTAAATTAAAGATATCATAATACATAATTCCAAAGAAAAATAATATAATATCTCTCAGAATTTCATAATAGTTGGTAGTTTTTTTTTTCCATTTTGAAAAATATTACACTATTAGGTTTGTTGCATCTTGATCAGGGTGATCATTTTTGCGTTAAGGTGGTCCGAAAAACAATCTTAAATGCCAGTTTATTTTTTTAAACTTTTCCTGACTATCCTTAAACATCTTTTTACCCTTCTTACATCAATAGAAGAGTATCAAGATCGCTTGAAAACTCGACTTTTTATCCGAGGCCCACAGGGCCGAATGTCATATATCATTCGACTCAGCTCGACGAACTGAGCACATGTCTGTGTGTATGTATGTGTGTGTATGTGTGTGTATGTGTGTGTGCGTTACAGATAATGTCACATCGGTTTCTCAGCCATCTGTGAACCGATTTCAGTTCTGTTGACGGCAAATGGAAGCTACAACATTCTCATAGAACGTTATTGATTTTTTTTTCATTCGGACATTTCTTTACGAAGATATGAACGAAACAGTACTTGAAGGCCTTTTATAATAGTAATCAAAAAGTTTAGTCTCCGATTACATACTGAGCTATTTGTGTACCAATTTTAGTTTTGTTGGTGTCAAATCAAAGCTATGTAATCTCCAAATAACTGGTCAAAATTTCATTATGATTGAATAATCCTTCATACTTCAATACCTGAGAGCACATAATTGTGAGATGAAAATATACTCGTTGCCGTGCAAAACCAAACAAGACCAATCACACCAATCGATGCCGCTTGCATTCTATTGTGTCGCATCTGGTGCGTTGTATAGCACATACAGCGGACTAGCCACACTATGCGACTCTATAGAATTAGAGCAGCATCGATTGGTTCGAGTGGTCTGGTTTTGAACTGCAACGAGTATATTCGAAAATTACACAAAGTGTCCATTTAATCTAACCAATTTTCAACGAACATGTACTTATTAAGCATATTGAATCCATATCGATAATCAAAATTGACGGTTAGAATTGTCTAATAATTCATTCTATGGACTGATAATATGAAATTGCCAATATTTATGTAATTTCTTCTTTTATATAACTAACAGAAACAGGTCATTAAAGACTATTAATGGTAATATTTTAATCACATCTATGAACAGTACGTTGAGGATTGTCGAACAGTACAATTTTTAAACACAAAATATGACATATCGAATATTCCTGGACCTTCCTGAAATTTCTGATGAAAATATGTATCCAGTACCATATTGGCCACATTTGAGTTCGTAATTCTGATAAAGTGTAAGAAGGGTTCAGTCGCACCATCGGTGGATTGATTCAGGTTTTTATTATTCAAAATAACTTGCCAACCATGTAGTCCTATATTTTTAAAGTAATGCTTAGAAGTTCACTAGCTGAACCCGGTGCAAGCCTTGGCACGCCTACAACTATATAAATATAAATTTTATAGAGCTGAAGGTTTTATGATTTTTTAAAGGAATGAGTTTTGTTAAAATATTATCGTTAGCTTATGTGTGAAAATTCTGCAAAATGAAACGAAGGTGTGTGTTTTAATGTAACCTACGGATCATTAGTTTCTTCAATGGTTTTTCTTTCTGTGTAGAAGAATTTAATAGACAAAACATTAATCTTCAAACTACACCGTATCATGTCAGTTTGAACGTAATTTTCTCTTGCATAACCTTAGATTATCTTCTTTTACATAATGTAGCACTGACAGTAACCCAGACATATCCCTTTCATGACTAAGAAGTGGTTCAAGCTTCTATCAGAACATTTCTCGCCTTGAAAAACTATCACATGCCAAATTTTGTTCCATTTGCTTGATGAGTTCTCGAATTATGCAAAAAGAATCTGTTTCATTTGTATAAGAGCCATCCATTCCTGATAGGGGAGGGGTTTCCAGCTACCAAAAAAATATTTTTTTTCTCCAAAATCCCCCTCATGCTACACACTTAGAAAAATTTACAGTATTCGGTAATTTTTTACCGAACTTTCAACAGCTGAATGTTCGGTAATCCGATTTACCTCCGATTTCGGTGAATTTTTACAGTATTACGGTAAAAAAATTACCGGAACTTGTCAAATTTTACCGAAATCCGGTAAATCGGATTACCGAACTGTTCAGCTGTTGAAAGTTCGGTAAAAAATTACCGAATACTGTAAAATTTTCTAAGTGTGCAGATTTGCTTCTATTTGCATGGTAAGTTTTCGGGGTTTTGCAGAAATTGGTGTTTCATTTGCATGAACCCCCCTTTCTTCCTTCAGATGGAGGAACCATCATAAGAACCTTTTCTGGCCCCAAAAATCCCTGCATAAAATTTTTCATAACAGTAGGGATAATTTTCGTGTTTGGTTCAAATTTGTGTTTCAATTATATGAGAGCACCCCCCTCCCCCTCTACCAGAGAGAAGAGGGGTCTCGAACCGTTGTCGAATTATTTCTTGTCTCCATAATCCCCATATGCCAAATTTGGATCCATTTGCTTGATTAGTTCGCGATTTATGCAGAAAGTTGCGTTTCATTTGTATGGGAGGGAAGGGGGGCTTTGAAGAGTGAAGGGGTCTCAAACCACCGTAGAAACATTTCTTGCGTTCAATAACATTCACATGCCAAATTTGGTTCCATTTCTTGATTAGTTCTTGAGTTCTGTTTCATTTGTACAAGAGCCTCCCTTTCCGGAGGAGGAAGGGGTCTTAAACTACCATAAAAACAATTTTTGTCTCCAAAGCCACCCACATGCTCAATTTGGTTCCATTAGCTTGATTAGTTCTGTAGCTATGCAGAAATTTGAGTTTCATCAGAGCCCCCCTTTCCAGAGAAGGGAGAGGTCTCTAACTGACACCTTCCCAGGCTCCGAAAACCATTGCATACAAAAGTCTACTTTTAGTCATAAAATGGACCAATGATTATTGGCCATCACGAGACGATTCGGATGCCTCGGGAAACCGTTTAGGATAGGACATATACAGATGTTCACAGAAACATGCCTTCGACGGCTCAAACGTAATGATTTTAGTTGAGTAGTCTTCTTCTAACCTTGAAATGAACCAATGACCATATTGGAAATTCTTTCGCCAAAACATGCCTTGAAATGGACCAATGACCATATTGGCCATTCTGGGACAACCCGGATGCTCAGGAAGAATCATTTTGGAGGGGAAAAATACGGTTTTCACCTAAACATGACGTTCGACGGCTCAAACTTCATGATTTGTTGTTAACAACATCCTTCTAGTAATTAAATGGACGAATGACCATGTTGACCATTCCGGGACAACCCAGGTACTCCGAGGGAACCCTTCAGAAGAAGACAAATACGGGTTGTCTTCGAAACATGTCGATGCTACTAAATTTCGACCATGCATGAAGACAAATCAGCTGTGGACATTCATTCTAACTGAGAGTTATTGTCAAAAAAACCAAAAGTTTTTTTTTAAAATAGTGTTTAAAAAAAGTGAAAGTGAAAAAAACCATGTTAATTTTACATTTACTATCATTTCAATGTCTAACATGTGCTGTTTTTAATATTCGCTAAATTGGTAACAATTAAACAAATTCAGTTAAATACACCCATTGAGGCGGTTAAGTGAATAAGCACTGTCAAAACAACCGAGGTGGACCGCCCACCTCACCCGACCATGCAACACGCCACTGCTAATAAATGATAAACTAAGACATCTAAAGGGTGTTTCGATCAAAATTTGGTCGGCTTAAGCTTGACGCATTTCCTTTAATCGAGCATTAAAAAATTTTTGCACACCCCTCATTTAAAAAATGTGTGCATGTACCATCATGCCTCTATTTTAATTTTGAGATCAGCACTTCAGTTATCAAAATGTCGTCGAAGGAAGAGAAGCAACGCATCAAAATTTTGCACGTGCATGGCGAAACTCCAAACCTCTCTCACGCCAAGTTGGCGAAATTATTGAATGTGGCTAAATCAACAGTTACCAACGTATTAGAAGTTTTCGGTGAACGTTTGTCGACAGCAACGAAAGCTGGATCGGGAAGAAATCGAATGCCACGGACGAGGAAAGGTGGCAGATATTTTCAAGCACATTAAACTGTCAAAGTTCGCAAAGAAATATCTGATGCGACAGGCATTCTGTACCTGTGGCTTGAAAAAAGGCCATGGAGTGGTATGCTGCCAACAACGTTCAAGTGATGCCCAAGGACAAGATCCCTCCCAACACGCCAATGCTCCGCCCAATCGAACAATATTGGGCCATCGTCAAGCGGAACCTTAAGAAGACTCAAAAAGCTATTTAGAGCGGCAAACTGACGCCTCTGCGGCGAATAAAATGGACACGGAGACTTATGGCATTTGGTTAAAAGGAAGCTTAGCTGAATATTTCTCCTGTATTCTGAATTAACTGAACTTGAAAAAGAAAAAGAATTTGACTTATTAATACAAACTTTAATCGACTCACGCACATTACTGTTTGATCAAATTTCGATCGGAACACCCTCTATTCCTTAATATTGGAAACTCACGAATTATTTTACCGTTCACCATGCGTGAGCTTCCAGAATCAGCAAAACGGATTCAATTGACATAGCAATCTTTGTTTACTATTTTCACTCATTTATAAGCACGTTGGGACGTTTTATAATGTGGTTTTTATTATTTCAATGTGATATGAGAACAACAATAGAAAAGCAATCAAATTTACCTATTTGCCACAAGGTTACCGTTAATTACTGTTGATTTTTAATCATCTGATTGAACCCATGATGTTCTAGCATTCTTATATGGACCAAAATTGGGGATCCGAATAGGGTACAAGAGCAGTTCTCGTAACCAATCGCTATTACTCAGCCTTTCAAGACTAAATTTCATTTCATTTCAATAGTTTCACATAGACATCCTCATCCTTATCATCATATCATACCTTGTATAACATACATCTTATATGATATCTACTAATGCTCGGTTCGTTCAACGTTCAATGTTAAATAACTATCTCTGAACAATTTTTAATCAGATATAGCTGATTTTTCTTGTAAACTTGGAATCACAATTACTTTTGGTAGTGTATTTGAGCAGTAATGGGTTTTTGATTTGGTTCTGGATACGACGTTGGCTCCATCCATTGAGAGGTGCCAATTTCAAATTGTTCAACTCAAAACAGTCATAAACAAAATTTCGGGCTCAACCGGGATTTGAACCCGGGACCTCTCGCACCCAAAGCGAGAATCATACCCCTAGACCATTGAGCCGCTTGATGTTTTCCGTAATTTGATTTAAATTTATTGTAGCAGAGATTGAAAAAAATGAAAAGGTGTTATCTTTTGATGGCAGAAAATCGGAAGAATTGAGTAGTAGTGAAAGCAAGTAGAAAATCTGGAATTATTTTCACAACTGCCCTGGAAAAATATTTGTAGAACTCACGCTCATAAAATTTTTATTTATTATATTAATTTGTTGAAAAAAAAATTAAAAAAGGCACATCGTTTACAAGGTAAGAACCTTTCTTGTTTCACAACTAAGAGGAGCCCATTTACCTGAAATTGATGATTATAACGAACGATTAATTCTACGTACACACTCAGATTTTTTGTACAGAAATCAGTTAAATTTTACCGAATTCCCTACAGCTTTACAGCTCTACAGCTCTACGTTTGGTGATCCGATTCAACGGATTTCGGTGAAAGTTTACCGAAGTCCGGTAAGTGTTTTACAGATAGCTATGAAATTGCACCGAAATTCGTTAAATCGGATTACCGAACGTTCAGCTGTTGAGAATTCGGTAAAGTTTTACAGATTTCTGTAAACAAATCTAAGCGTGTATTTTATTTTCAGAAGAATTTACAAGATTCAATAATTGGTTTTTAAGAAAATTTCAAGTAGGCAACCTAGCAATAATGTGAATTTTATATGCCTTATTAGCAGTTTCAAACAAAACTCTTTACGTTAAGTTTGGTTAAATAAATACAGCAAAATAGTGCTTCTAAGTATACGCTAAATCACTTTTTATTGGTGTATCATAATACGGTAATGGTTAACACTGACGATAAACTTTTCTTATCTTTATGCCCGCAATGAATCAGTACAATTGAACAAAATCCTGTTCCTTTAGGTTCACTCTGATCGACATTAACGGGCATCAATTGTTACATGAACTCGAGTCATAACACAGTCGAAATTTAATCCAATGGAACGTACTTTCCATCGAGTGAAAAGCTTATCAGTCTCGGAACATTTAATTTACATGTCTTGCTATGTCAATTTTAATTTCCATTTAATTCCAACCAACTTTGCAATTGCTTATTCTGACAGCTACGCGTATTTCGTCTACAATGTGCAGACTTTCTCAGTGTCGTGTACTAATATAACTAATTTATTGAATGAAAATTACTAATCTCTCTTCTCATTTTCTAGTTACAGGTATTCCACTAAAAAGCTCACTCAGGATTTAAATTTACGTGTGTTTCCTATTTGCGTTTAGCTCTCTTAAGAAGCACATCAACATGCAAAAGCTTCCAATTGCAACCTTACCCTTATATTCTGACAGGCAAAAAATAACAATTAATATTTAATTTGTGATTCAATCACTTGCTTTATAAACCGATCCTAAGCAATGCAGGTGAGTGTTGTATTATTTGTTCACAGCACAGCCAACGAACTTTACACTCGTCATCCATATTCAAAGCAACCAATAATGAAACCCTCCTCAAGATTTCAGCGAACTCGACAAACCGTAAGTAAATAACTCAGTCTGGTATTTCGCGCTAAGTGCCATTAAACTGTCGGCCAACCATTATTATGGCCCAATTATCTTTCACTTGATGGCGATAACTTATGATGACCTTGAACCAATAGACAGCCGGTTGCCGAATTAAATCCCACTCAATTAGCGAAGCGGTTCCACCCGAATCCGCAGGTGCCTCTGGGGCTAGTGAATCATCGAATGCCGGCAAATTGGTGGAACACTCCAGTCCAGACGAACAACAATCAACGGATATGCGTATCAATAACCCGATACCTTGGCGAGGGGGGCTTATGCTTTAATTGAAAACTAAATAATACATCAGTGCCCTTTGTTGTTGTGGAATCCCGCTCTCGTCAAGTGAAATGCCAACCACTCATCGATAGGAATTTACTACGAACTACGCTAGCCCACCCAAAGCCTGTACATGCTCGCATTCGTCGCCCACTAGGAGGGGAGAATATGTTGTTGTGGTTGACCAGAAATCAATAAGGATTGATTTTCTTTCATCCTGGACAAGTTTGACCTCCATTGAGGAATTTCGGATAGCATGGGGACATCAAACAAGGTTTCAAGAAACAAGAACGTGTCGTGTAACGCATATTCAATCACATCAAATATTAATTACTCATCCAGCTACAACGAAATGACCATATTTCAATCATTATATAGTTCAAGCTAATTAATGCGCCGCTGAGCTAATGGGCCCGCCACGGTGACTGTGACTGAATAAAACGCTCATCACGTCGCCGTCGTCGTCGTCGTCTTCGTCGTCGCTGCTGCTGCCGTTGTCGTCGCCCGCGCATTGCCCGCGATCGCGGGTTCTATTTTGTGCCATGCGTTCCGCGTCGCAATCAAAGTGTGATGTTGATGATGATGACGCCGAGCCGGTCGTTTTACGTTGTTTTGCTCGCTTCTTGCATGGGTGTTCTTTTTTTTTTGACGCGCGGTTTTCTACAGCTGTAAGAACGCTTGAAATATGTGCGCTAGGAGGGCGTCATCATCGAAGGGGGTATAGCTCAGTGGTAGAGCATTCGACTGCAGATCGAGAGGTCCCCGGTTCAAACCCGGGTGCCCCCTCGCCTATATTTTTTACCAAGCCTTGATGTCGTAGAAGTAATGTCAATAATGTTAAATCCAGGAACTTTTTTCAATAGGGTAAATCTAACAATGAGAGCTTCTCTCCTGTCTCGCTCTCTTTCAATTATTACAGCGCCATTATGGACTTACGAAGAATTTTTTAGTATAGATCGAAATACAGCTTAAACATTGAATATTTCATGAGCTGTAAAATGATCCAATGGCAAAATATATTGATGGAATCCATTAATTAGCCTTATTTTAAGTTTATGATTAAGTACAAAACTAGCGTAAAACTCAAGTAATTCATGATGAGGACCGGAAAGCCAATGATGTCAAACCGGGAAAATAGAATGAAGTTTGCCAGACTTGTTTCAAATCTCTAATTATAATATATTGTAATTAACAGTGAAAATATATCACCACTTGCAAGATAGAACATTCTTATAAAAACTCAAGTAATAATAGCAAACATTGCAAGTTTGAAGGATTTTACAAAAAAAAAAATGTAAGCTCCTTTTCTGGATCACTGGCATCCCTGTTGGCGTATCGGCAGTTCGCTCTGTACCGTTACCGTCCAAACACAATGATAACGGAAACGGAACGGAAAACGGCAATTTTGTCAGTTGCTGAAAATGACTTCGATACTTCCAATTAGAATCGGCTTGGATCTAGCATGTTTTCTTTCCGACAAGCAAGAAAACTCAGATCGGGCTTTGCCGTTTTCCGTTGCCGTTATCATTGTGTTTGGGCCATTAAAGTCAACGTTTTTGTTTTAGTTTGGCGTTCGAGTCCTTTGCTTCGCGCCATTAATGTCAACGTAGGGTATGTGTCCCTTGACTCAGCCGATTATGCAACGATCGATTACATTTTTTATTATAACTCATAAAGTTTTTAAGCTGTAAGCGAGATTCAACTAGTTAAACACTTGCAAAGATAAGTTTGATAAGACATTTGGTAGAATGTATCACGAAAAGTTACACAACTCTTTTTATAATGCCATAAACATTCGAGGGACATGGATTTAATGTCGGTCTATAGGCACCAAATTGGGTCTATTCGTGGATGCAACTTGGTCCCATTCGAAGGATTTATTACTGAATGCAGTCCTTGTACGGTTTTTTTTCTAATATTATGAATTAAGGCATTGCAAGCTGTACTCAATTAACTTAATACAACATTTCACAAAACAAACTGAAGTAAAACTGCCTCGAAACACTAAAGTGGTATTCATATATGATTTATCAGCCATTCAATAATGAAAACATTATTATTCACTTTACAATGATTTTGTTCCTTCGGTATGTGTTTAGATGAGCCACTTAAATATACACAACCGCAAACTCATGCATTTCCACTAGAAATTTTACCAACAACAACCTTTTTACTACGTTATTGATACAACAGGCCATAGTTGGGAACATACAACAAAATATGTCCCTAACATTGGGTCTACGATTTTCTTGTAAAATCATTGTTAGTTTAGCTATGTGAACAGTTAGTTTGTAACGTGTAACTATTTTCTGTACATCCAGACTGCATTACCTGCTTTATCGATTCGATTAAGCCAAATTTGGATCACTTGAAGATCGTGCAGATCATCTGTTCAGCTTAATCAGTGAAATCATGATGCACCAAAAGTTTAAGAAATCGAAAATTACGTGGAAGTTTACAACTATAAGTTGATTAATATTGTCTCAATTGCCACGGATTACATCGGTCATCCTGATAGCAACATGGTTTTGTCGATTATCGCTAAATTAATGACACATTTGGTACATAGGCCGAATGAAGGAGCTAGACTAACATTACATCCCCTTACCCTATATAGAAATTATAAACCTGCATGAAGATTGGAATAAAAATGGCAGCGGCAATTACATAGATTTTTCATAAGCCATTACTGGAAACAGAGCTCGAAAAAAATGACAGCCGTCGTAAACGATGAGTAAAAAATATTCAGTAGGTACAATTTTCGCCCTCATTTACATTCTATCATAGATCACGCAATATATTCGTGTTAACTGACTTTTGCTATGCTCAGTCATTCCGTTGTCCTTGCTGTTCCACACAACTACATTCACAACCGATAGCAGCGACACACGTGCTATTCAAGCCTCTTAAGAGATTTTGTTGCTTGACTGAATGTTCTGGTAACCAGTCATTCATTTTCGCGTTCGTGAGTGATTTTTTTTGCCACAGGATTTCAAGTATTCGAACACGGCTGAAGGCAAAGGAAGCCAAAAGGCTAAATGGCCGAAATCGCTACAGAGTTTGTGGGGCATTTGTTCGAGAAAAGGCTATTCGCAGGATCGATTCGAGAAGTTTTGGTTTTTATCACTTCAATGATTCTCCAAATGAATGACTGTTCTTTCGTCTTCACGGTAGAACGTTGAAATTGAATGAGTTGTTTGCACTTACGTACATTCACTGCTTTCCGGAACGAATGAATGATCAAAGTAAAGTAACACAAAACAAGTTGACTCATCTTGCACAAGAGATTCATGAAGGCAAATTTGTGTTTACTTCATGTTCGCTAGGAACAGTGCGTGATGACTGATATTTTGATTCAGTCAGGGTGCAATTTGAGAATTGAATATGATATTTTTAAGCTCCGCCGACCCCGGCAGGGTTTCCGCAGTTGTGGAATGAAAACATTTGCAGAGAAAAGTGCCTTCAGAAGCGATTTTTCCCATTCACTTAGTCAGCTGCCATTGGATCATCATCTGGACTTCTGTGACGAAATTGATGAATGATGAAATCGTCATGGTCCGTAACCGACTTTTTCGAACGAACAGCTTCTCCGATAACTTTGAACTCTAATACGGCTCCAAGCGGCTCTCCTGGTGGAATAGTGCGCGTAGTCACTGTCAACTGACTAATGTTGTGTTTTTTTTATGGAACTTGGTTGGTAGGTTGGCAAATCACTATTCTACTGCTTAAACGTGCTAATTGTTTTCACTTTTATTTTATTACTAGCTGAACCCAGTGCGTGCGTTGCTACGCTTGCAACTAAATGTAGGAAAATATAATGTTACTGGCACTTTTATGATTTTTTTCGGAATGAGTTTTTTTTCTTGATTAAGCAAGGGTTCAAATTTCTATCAAAACATGCTTTTTACCCGAGAAATACACGTTTTGTGTTTAAGTATCCTAGATAATTCTCATTTTTGGTAGAAATTTGTGTTTCATTTGTGTGGGAGCCTTCCCTTCCAGAGGGGGGTGGTTTCTCAAACCACCATACAATCATTGCCTTCAAAACCCCCACATTCCAAATTTGGTTCCTTTTTATGGAAGTCTCTCCTTCCAGAAGGCGGAGGGGTCTCAAACCACCTTAGAAACATTTATTTCCTTCAAAAACCTTCACAAGCCTAATTTGGTTTCATTTGATTGATTTATTCTCGAGTTATGCAGATATTCGTGTTTCATTTGTATGAGAGACCCCTCTTTCAGTAAGCGGAGGAGTCTCAAACTTCCATAGACACATTTCTCTCCTCCAAAAACCTCTACCTGTCAAATTTGGTTCCATTTACTTGATTAGTTCCAGAGTTATGCAGAAACTTGTGTTTTATTTGTATGGGAGCCCCCCCCCCCCCCTCCATACCAGAGGAGGGGTTTCGAACTACCGTAGAAACATTTATTGCCTTTAAAATCCCCGCAAGCCAAATTTGGTTCCATTTGCTTTATCAGATCTAGAGTTATGAAGAAATTTCAGTTTCATTTGTATGACAGCACCCCTTCTTGGAGAGGAGAGGGGTCTCAAACTACCATAGAAACATTTTTCGCCACCAGAAAACCCCACATGCCAAATTTGGTTCCATTTGCTTGATTAGTTCTTGATATATGCAGAAACTTCTGTTTCATTTGTATGGGAGCCTCCCTTTTTAGAGAGGGGAGGGGTCTCAAACTTCCATAGAAATATTGCTTGCCTCCAAAAACTTCCGCATGCTAAATTTGGGTTCCTTTGCTTGATCAGTTCTCGAGTTATACAGAAAAATGCGTTTCATTTGTTGTGGTTATGAAAACCACGAGGCGTGCTTTAAGAATACCGGAAAAATTGACTGAAAACAGCTTAAAAGTCACATCTTGCATGCTTGTATTGGTTTGTAGTTAAAATACTGTAAGGTGTTCTGGAAGAATACCGGAGTAAATCTAAACATTTTCAACAGTTGTTACGACTGAATTGAGCGAAATGTGCTCAAAATTGGTTTTTGGCTGCAAGACTTTATACTTTATACAATTTGAAGAGCGTATAAAGTGAAATAATCCGGCGGAAGGAACTTACGCATCGAAATAAAACAAAAACATTCCCGGAGAAACAAATCGAAAGCGTGTGTTTAATTCACTCTGTTTGTTGTGATAAAAATAGGTAGCATGAACAAAGACGTGAGTTTGACAGCAGTGGTGCCGACAATAATGGGGTTGAGCAACGGCGTAGGGGATTGTAGGGTTTGCATACTTAACACGCCCGCTCAAACACTGCAATCGGCCAATCTTAGGTACTCTCGAAACTTCCTGAACGCAGGTCCTGGAAGACTCTTCGTTAGTATGTCCGCCTGTTCCGTCATTGCCGAAGGGATGTACTCGATCCGAATCTAATTACTCTCCAGAAGCTCGCGAACAAATAAGTGCTTCAGACGACCAGAATCCATCGGGCTTGCGACAATTTTCATCGTAGTCTGGGTATCCTCATGGTAAGTGATAGGAGTCACTGGATTCGTTCCGAGATCTTCCAGAATCCTGACCAGCCACTGACCATGACAAGTAGCCGCACCGAGGGCAATTAGCTCAGCCTCCGTAGAAGACAAAGATACGGTAGCTTGCTTGTTCGCACTCCAGCTTACAGTTGAACCGTACACCTTGAACAAGGCACCCGATACAGACCGACAATCAGCAGCATCGTTCGCCCAGTCTGCGTCCGAATAGGCCTCGGAGTCAGTGGTCTGCATCGCATCTTCGAGGAATGAGTCCAAGATCCAACGTTCCTTTGATGTAACGTAGCACACGACGAAGATGGACCCAGTGTACTTCGGCGAGGGCCTGAAACAGGCTGTAAATAATTCGCAGCAACAGGCCAAATCCGGTTTTCCTGGGACCAGCTCACGATAGAGCCGATGCTCTCCGCAACTTGTTTCAGCCTGTTTTCACCCATGGCGACTGATAGCAGTCCATCGAACCGATGCAGTGACTTGTCCAAACGGAGAGTTCTTCAATTCACCGACGTCCGTCATTTCCAAACTTAATATATACTTTTTTGGTTCGTCGACCAGCTAACAGGACGCGCCAGAATAGCAGCTGTCTTCTTTAGGCACAACGCTTATTGCTTTCACATTTAGCTTTATTGCTTGCTCTCAACGAGTGGTTCTAAAATGCACTTCCATGTTATTTATATGTTCGACAGTTACCATTCTTGCACCAGTACAGGTGTGTGTATAATCAGGCAAAGTACAACTGGTTATCATTATATGCCCAGGGAGTCGAGACATTTTCCTCGAACAAAAAATTCAGTCCAGACCGGGAATCGAACCCAACCGCTTCCAGCATGGTGTTGCTTTGCACCGCACCTTACCACACTGAGCTAAGAGAGGACCCCATGATGAGCACGTTATCCACGTAAATCACCAGGACAACTCGAGTCTCTCCCGACCCACGACGATAAACAAGCACGAGGTCACTAGGCAGCTTCGCACGAACCCCAAGTCATAACGACGAGAATTATGGAATCTTTCATTCCACGACTCCAGGCGCCTTGCCTCCCAAACCGTACAGGGATCTACGCAAACGGCACACGAGGCCGTTCCTCTGGTCGAAACCTCCGGTTGATACATTAATATTTCTTCGGACAACTTTCCATTGAGGAAGGCGGATTTCACGTCCATTTGATGGACAGTCCACCCTTCATAGTTTGCCAGTGCAAGCACCATACGTAACGTGTCGATCCGTGCCTCAGGCGAATACGTGTCAGAGTAATCGAACCTTTGCTTCTGAGTGAATCCTTATACTGTGGTGCTTCGTTGTCGTCGGATGGCTTCACTTTAAAAACCCACTTACACGTGACGGCACTTCGCCCTTCAGGCAGCTCTTCCAAGGACCATGTATCGCTTCTTGCCAACGAGTCCATATCCTCCTGCATCGCTCGCTTCCACAAAGGCCAGTCTTCTCTTTTCTGCAACTCAGACACTGTATGAGGCAAGCCATCCACATACGACATCGCATTCAGCGCGAAACCGGCATAGTAAACTTCATAGTCACTCAACCACGGCGGGGCATTGCGATTCCTAGTCGGACGGGCACTTGAGTCAACATCACTGTCTGGAGCAAGTTTGTCATCAACGAAACTCTTAAACGGTGCATCGTCATCATCATCATTGCTTCTGATTTTATCCGACTTGAAATCGGAACCACCTGACTATTTACAGTCCACATCACTTTGCTCTTCTTCAGTGTCGCATTCAAGTCCACCGACACAAATCACCGATACACCTTCCTGTTTCTTCGCATTCTCTTCTCTGAACGCCTGTTGCTCCAGAAAATCCACATCGCGAGCGACCACGAGCGAGTTTTCCTTGTGATTCCATACTAAATAGCCTTTGGCCGCATATCCAACAAAAAGCCCCTTGCACGCCTTAGGGTCAAGCTTCTTTCGATGCTCTTGTGGGATATGCACGTAAACTGCGCATCCGAAACTCCTAAGCCTTGACACATCTGGCCGTTTTCCGTTCCGAAGCTCTGCGGGAGTCTTATCCGGATCGATTGCACTCGTTGGCGGTCGGTTTATTAAGTACGCTGCAGTTCGAACCGCCTGGACCCAGAACGATTTGTCCAGTCCAGAGTTTTCAAGCATCGCACGAGCCCTCTCAATCACCCTCTCGATCACGGAGCGGTTCATCCGTACACTAGCTCCATTGAGCTCTGGTGTGTACGGAACCGTCCACCGAATCTCGATCCCCTTCTTCTTGCAAAACGACTGGAATGCATGGTTTTTGTATTCCCCTCCGTTGTCGCACACGAAGCGGGAGATACGCGTACCGAACTTGGCTTCATAATACACAAACCATTTACTCACTTCGTCCTTTCTCTTCATAGGGAAAATCATGACAAAATGACTATAATCGTCAATGAATGTGACGAAAAATCGTTCACAGTTCCGCCCGATCGGCATCACCGGTCCACATACGTCCGAGTGGACAACCTCAAGCACTCGCGACGGCCGTTTGCCTACGCGCGCAAGGAAGGCTTTACTTTCCGTCGTCGTAACGAACACAACTTCCCCACCATCTGCCAAATTCGCCTTGGATTGCTGGTTACACCGTTTTGTGCTCTTCTTGTGCTGATTCTTCGGCATTCCGACAACTTGTGACCTTCTTCTTGACATCCAAAACATCGAAACGGCTTCTTCTTCTTCTTTTCGGTTTTCTTCTTCGATCCTGAAAACGCTGCGACCTCCAGTTTCGGAGTAAAGAATTCTGCGGTGCAGGACGCTGCTTGATTTCCTCGTCCAAAAGACGACACTTTACGAACTCAAAATTCAAATTTTCTTCGGGCATCGTCTCTAAAGCCGTCACGACGATCGCGTATGCCGGCCCGAGGGTAAGCAGCAGGTCAGTCAGTCAGTCAGTCAGTCAGTCAGTCAGTCAGTCAGTCAGTCAGTCAGTCAGTCAGTCAGTCAGTCAGTCAGTCAGTCAGTCAGTCAGTCAGTCAGTCAGTCAGTCAGTCAGTCAGTCAGTCAGTCAGTCAGTCAGTCAGTCAGTCAGTCAGTCAGTCAGTCAGTCAGTCAGTCAGTCAGTCAGTCAGTCAGTCATCAGTCAGTCAGTCAGTCGCGTCAGTCAGTCAGTCAGTCAGTCAGTCATCAGTCAGTCAGTCAGTCAGTCAGTCGTCAGTCAGTCAGTCAGTCAGTCAGTCGTCGGTCAGTCAGTCAGTCTGTCAGTCTAGTGCAGTTCAGTCAGTCAGTGCAGTCAGTCGTCAGATCAGTGAGTCAGTCATGTCTGTCTGTCAGTCAGTCAGTCAGTCAGTCAGACATGCTTTTTCATACTGAAACCTACAACCATGGAACGTTGCTGGTTCTATCGTGGTTTTATAGCATTCTTGAAGTCTAATTTATGCTCTTCAGAACCCTTATAAAACCAAAATTTTTACTTGGGATGTGCAAAGTTTCATTCAAATCGGAGAAGGTCATGGAAGATTATGATTTTTTTTGGCTGATTTCACCTGGAAAACCTGATGTATGTTACGCCTCAATTTGTTTTGCCGGAAAACCATCCATATACCGTACGTCTACATTATAAATTTTTAATATTCAACTGAGTATCATCTGCACGTATTACCCGAGCTCTTTTCAATACATGACGGCAGCAATATTGGAAACCTTAGCTATTTCAAATGCCCTGGAGTACATATGGAGATAAAATTGCAATAGTGCCTAGAGAATGTTAAATCTATCAAGTTGAACCTTGAACCAAAAAGGCAAAATTGGATTGATTGTTTTTCACGATATCCTTAAAGTGAATCGAGTGCAAAATGCCATACGAACGTGGATTTCTCCTATTCTTTGCACACCCTACATGTTCCCTACTGCAACTTGCTTTTAGTTCCGAATAAATGTGTCAAAATGTGAGACAGTTGTCCATAAAGTGCCCGTGAAAGGTCAAAGAAAACTGTTTTCGTAGGTGACTATGTTCATGCCCACTGTTTCAACGAAAATGTTTCCCGTAGCTAAATGCACAGCATTACAACTTAAAAGTAGTGCTTTTTATTCGGATGATCGATTGTCCCAGTGATTCATTTCGTACACTAACAACGCAAATTTTCGAGCTTGAATATCTAAACGAGCTCTTCCATCGTTCCATACCTACTTTGTATAACCCTTCGACCGGACATCACCCAAAGTATCTAACGATGACAAGCAAGTTTTGTTCTGCGAGCTACCTGGGTGCCCCCCTGCAGCATTAGTCGCTTTTTGTACACCTGCCTCCTCTATATCTCATGCCCGCCCCCATCCGGTCCACATTTGCATGATTTGCCTTTATTATGTCCCCCCTCGACGTTTTCCTTTCGCCTTCACAAGGCGAAGGCACCCCCGACAGAGGGTAACGTATCGAATCGCAACCCCCCGCATGTCACACAAATTGAGGCAGCTTGACACAGTCAGTTTTCTTTTTTCCCGCTCCGTGCTGTCATTACGAATGTTATTCCGCACGAATGTGTTCATTTCCGCTGAGGAATATATTTTTTCGCACTCTCATTTGTCGTGTAGTTTGCGATACATGCGGAGCCGGATGAATTTTGTTGTTATTTTGTATCAAACTCGGAGAGCGACTAAATAAAAACGGCGAGCGTGACCGTCCACGTGATAGTTGCGTTTCTCTCTCTCTTCCCCCTTCCTTCCTTCCTCTCTCTTCCCTCTCTCTCTCTCTCTCTCTTCTTCTTCCTCTCTTCTTCTCTCTTCTCTTCTCTTCTTCATGCGATTGTAGCAGCAGGCGGTGGGATGAATGTGATAAGCAGGTAATTCTTCAGCGGACGGATGGAGCGCGAAATTCAAATTTTTGCGCGCCAACTCTCACTCTCACTCATTTTTATGCGGCTGAATAGTGCGCTAGAGAAGAACAAGCATGGAATAGTTGATTTTTCTGGGCAGGTGTATCAGCAGGCGGTCGTGTGGAACAGTTATTTTTCAACCAGGGATGCCATATATGAAATCATGTTTTTTAAAGCCGATATGACACAAAAAATGTTTCGATCATGTGTTACCAATTTTCGATATACATGATGTACTATAATTGTTGTGATTGTATTTTGCGTACGTGGAGCAACGATTATTATGTAGAAGGAGATGGTCGTTCATCATCATGATGCCCCAAGAGTGGACAGTAATGTTTGCTAGAATGAAAGATATGAAGAGAAAGTGTTGAAAGTTCCGTCAGTGTACGGCAGGTTTGAAATTTGAATAGAAGTATTGAAAATTGAGCGATTAGGTAATTCGATGCAATTAATGCGGAAACATATGAGGAACCATCA